>JAUCMT010000160.1:19763922-19807913 GCA_032357475.1 Enteromius thamalakanensis
TCACAAATGTCTTGTTTCACAGTCTGCATGCCTGAGTGCTTGAATTTATACACCTGGGGCCAGGCCAAGTGATTAGCTCACCTGATTCTGATCATTTGAATGGGTGAGCGAAAACTTTTGGTAATATAGTGTATGTATGATGTCTACTGTACGTAAATACACACGCATACATGTATATACATATTTAATAAAAATAATGTTTATATGTATTTTTCTGTAATATCAATAATATATTACAACTTTTGTTTCAAGTACAACTCCCTATTCATTAGGCCACGTCTGCCCCATGACATAATTTCCCGCCAATTTGTCTGTGACAGACATTCAGTCCATCATTGAGGACCAGTGAGGCAGGATACCCATCATTAACTCATCACCCAAAAACATGGGCAACAGTTTCCCTTGATAAACACAGGTTCATCCTCACATTACAGTGTTTTCGTTTTTTTTTTTTTAACAATTAAGCCTTACTGCCACATATACTTAACTTCCTGCCACATATACTGATTGAGCTTATTAACATTAATATTTTAATATGTTATGTGTGGTACTTACTGCAGGTAACGGGCTCATCAGACCCATCATTGCAGTCTGTACCTCCATCACAGTACCAGTGTCCAGGAATACAGCGTCCGCTCGAGCAGCGAAATTCATTCTGGGAACATGTAGATGTGGCTGAGGAGAAAACAACAAAAAACCAAACAGAGATAAACCAGAAATGAACTCACATACACGAGTCACTAATTTAACTGATTTTACAGGAAGGGCGAGTTGAGCAACAACTTTGGCTCAAAAAGCAACAGGAAATTATTCAACAATTACTCATCAATTGCACACTAAAGAAGAAAAAAACTATGAAAATATTATTATTTCCTTCATATACCAATCTCTGACCAATAATTTCATCATCAACTAATAAAAAAGAATCAATATTTTAATTAGTTTAGTCATTTTTTAAATTATACTTTTATGTTTAATTTATGTTAATTCCAGATTTACAGATCTAGTTTATTTTTTATTATTTTCATATTGTAATTTTAGTACTTCAACCTATTTCTAATATTAATAATTTCTAATAATTTTTCTTATTTAGTTTTCATCTAATTATTTTATTTAACTTTTATTACTGTCAAATGATAAATCACTATTGATTGTTAAGTTATGTTTTTGCTTACATAATATGTGTTTACACTGTATATTTATTTCGTATGTCTAATTACAACTGTGCATTTATATATTAAAGAAAAATATGCTATACTGTATATGTGTTTATATATTAAATATATTTATATATAATGTAAAATATAAGAACATGGATATATAAGTGTGTAATTATTTTCAAAAATATGCTGCATGTGTGTGTATTTCTATATTAATAATAAATATACACAGTACACCTACATATTTTAAGTAAAAAAAAAAGTGTTTTTTTTTGGTTATTAATCGTGATTTCTCAGTTGGCAGCACTATTTAATACAATTTTACAAAATTAAATAAAGTTTCAATGAGCACACTTCAGAAGGTAACAATAATAATAATATTAACACTTTAAATTGTAAATAATAGTACATTTGCGAGGCAAACTAAAAGACATTAGGTCATAAATTTACAGCATCAAAACAAATATTAGGGCATTTATAAACCTAACTATATGTGGTACAGGATAACTCACCACAATGTGTTGGACTCTCATCACTGTTGTCGCCACAATCATTATCTCCATCACACAGGTACGAGCGTGGGATGCAGATGTTGGTGGTCTGGCATTTGGTGTGCTCTGGCTGACATGTCCTCTCAGCTGCGGTTTATAACAAGGATCCATGATTAGTTATGGATCCAACTATTATGTATCATATAAATGCTCATAAGCTGTAGGATGTTTATACAGTAGCTGACAAATGCACTTACCGCAGTTCTGCTCATCCGAGGTCCCATTGTCGTAGCAGTTGTTAATTCCGTTGCAGACGTATTCCCGTGCGATGCAGCGGCCGTTACTGCAGGTGAACTCAGTGTTGGGGTCGCAGGGGCGGAAATTGCAGCCTGTCTCGTCACTGTTATCCCCGCAGTCATTATAGTGATCGCAGCGGTAGTGATACGGCACACATCGACCATTTCCGCATGTGAACATGGTGGGCTCGCAGGTGTGAAATGCTGCCATGCACGAAATGCACACAAATTTGTTTTTAGATTAATTTGCAGTAAGAGCCTTATGAACTAACAGGGACTACTGAAGCTCACCGCCTACCTCCTCTACCTATTTCTCTATTTGAGTTTACCTGAGAGTGAAATGAATGCTGCTGCTTGTGGGACTGCATGCAGGAGAGAGATAGAGAGCGGTGCATTGTGGAGGAGGTTAGTATATGTTTATGGATGGTTGTTAGATGTTATGTAGTCTAAGGCTCTGTTCGAAATTTTAGCAGGCTGCCTTGGTGTCTTCTGACTCACAACTGCTTTCAATTGAGTTTTCAATTAGCATGCTATGCTAACAATTCAATAGTCTACTTTTAAAATTAGACCTAATTTCAATATTGACTTCTTTGAGGGATTTGTGCCTGTACTCAGCTAACATTCTGAAGTTTTCTGGAGAAAATGTTGTGTTTCAGAATGCTCAGAAGTAACATTCTCAGAACACTTGCACAATTATAAACTAAAACGTTCTCTTAACAATCGGATACTAAAAAACAAAACTATGTTCTTATGTCCTCAGAGCATATTTTTTGTTAACTATGTAGCTTGTGCAAAGGATGAATGCAGGCCCGAAGTTAGTGTACTCATGTTGCCTACTGTATGCAGCACACTACATTTTGGAACAGAGCTTTTATCCAATTGTGAAAAGAGGTAAGAAGAATACAAACCAAAAACGAAATGACTCTTGGATCCTGCAGCAAAAGATTTTAACAGATCGTGCAAGCAATAAAAAAGCAAGAAGAAACATGTTAGTGAAAGATTGCGCCGCAGTGCAGGAGAGGAAAATTCATCCATCGGCTAACAGAGACACTCACAAGAGATTTGATTGTTAACATTAGGCTTGTAGTTTAGTCATGCACAAATGTCAATGTTAAGTTTATTTTACCCTTCAAAGTGCACAAGATTATAAACCACATATGAAGCCGCTGGCAAATATTCTGAATGTTTACATAAAATTGCCTTCTATTCTGATTTAGGATTTTAAGTCCTCCTAAGAACATGTATGGTAAACAACAACGCATCTCACCGCAGACCCGCTCGAGTTCATCACTGCCATCCCCACAGTCATCATCGTTATCGCATTTCCACTGGGCACGGATGCAACGGCCATTCATGCAGGTGAACTGTCCCGACTGACAGCGTGTGCCATTGTCAGAGATACAGTGTTTGTTGTCGGCCAGATACCAGCGGCCCTCAGCGGGACACTGACACTCCGCTCCCTGAGGACCTGAAGGAAGAAAAGTTCTTATTAAAAGGGTCTGTCACACTTTATATTAGGTGACCTTAACTACTATACACTTACATAAAAAGAGAACTACAATGTACTTGTGTTCATATTGTATTGCAAATCACTTCTGCTGTTATTGAGGTGGGATAAGGGTAAGGTTAGGGATAGGTTTGGATGGTAAGGTGTAAGGTCAACAGCAGGGGCGGTGCTAGGGGTAGGTTAAGGGGGCTAAAACCCCAAATGTTTGCATTATCATGCCTCACATATATATTTATGTCAACATATTTACCTTGAAGGTATTGAAAACTAACCTGGAGTGCAAATATGGCTGCATCCACCGTTGAATTGTTCGCAGGGACTGCTGCACTGCTGCTGTTTGCTGTTGGAGAGCACGTGGATGTCCATGGGCCGTGAAGGAAGGTTTTGTAGCATCACCCTCTGGTCGGAGCCATCGTGCTTGTTTGCACGGTAGATGCTGCGTGTGTTCCAGTCCGTCCAGTAGATATGCTGACCATATAACGTCATTGCAAATGGGTAGATGGCGGTGCTAACGATGACCTCACGGTTAGCGCCGGTGAGTGAGCATCTCTCAATCTTCTGTCTGCATAGAGTACAGTAAACCTTTTCTCATCATGTAGCACAAATATTTCAAATGTATGAAGTATAAATTAAATATAAATCTGTGTATTAGATATTTTTGAAAATATTACACATTTCAAGTTTTCCTTTCTTTTTGGAGTGTTACAAGCTGCATAGATAAGATCCCTGAAGTCTCAAAGGTATATTCTTCACAAGTTGTGACTTATCCACACCCTCTTAAAATGGCTCATATAAACATGCCCCCACATTTCTACATCACAGAGTGAGGGCGTGTTTTCATGCTTTAACAGCAGAAACACATCGCATTACACCAAATACACAAAATAATGTTCTTTTTAACATCATATGACCCCTTTAATAAATTAGAAATGATCAAATAATTTAATTCATTATTAAAAAATGAGATCTTACAGGCTGGCATCTGCCCAGTACAGTCTTTGATCATCATAGTCCAGCGTCAGACCATTTGGCCAAACCAAACTAGTGTTGACAATCTCTGTCCTGAAGTTTCCTCCCAGAGTTGCACGCTCTATCTTTGCACTGGTTCCCCAGTCGGTCCAGTACATATACCTGAAAGCATATACAAAGAAATGTATTTAAAGCTCCAACTTTTGGTGCTCTAGCGATTAATAAAAATAACCACGTCTTGCGGAAGAACATTGAAGGTGGAACTACTTCTCTCTGTTAATGTCTATGACGAGTTGTGCAGGTATCGGATTACTTCGAAGTGGTACCTATCAAAACCAGTCTAAATAATCTGAACATAAACATTTATTATGGGTGTACAGTAGCCTTATAAATCAGGACAAGCAAAAAATAAGGTTTGGAAGATGGATTTTGGGTGTACTCATTTATTATAGAAATTTTGTACATTTTAAACACAAAAAAGTTGCAGAATTTAGCTCTTTAAATTAGATGATAAAATCGCACATTACACATCTAACAAACAGTCTGAATGAGAGACTCACCCTCTACACGGATCCAGCATGATGGCTCTGGGTCTGGGCACCTGAGCTACAACAGTCCTCTGAGACCCATCCACAGCCATAGAGCTGATGCTCTGGTTAATGTAGTCACTGTAATAGATCCTCTTATTGATCCAGTCATAGGCAATGCCATCAGGAGCTCCCAGATCTACACACAGAAACTAATGTTATAAAACTTCATAAGAAGCAAATATATAGAACAACATATGGTGGACAGAATTATTAATTATGTAATTTTTTTTTGTGCTAACTTTCTAATTTAATGTGGTTATCAACCGTTTTTATCATTATATTTGTGTGTGCTTGCTGAAGATACTTGCAGCCCACCTTTTCAAATGTGGAATTAATCATTACATTATGCCAAGGCTTCCCAAAATAGGGTTCATGAATGAACTACAGTGCATTTGAAAGTTGATGAAAAGCTGGAAGACTTTCCAAATGTATAAAAGTTTTACATTTTTAATTTTAATTTTTTTTTTTAATTAAGGGAGGATTTGAAGAAATATTAGATTAGATTATACTATACTATATTATATTAAATGTGAATATAATATAATATAGTAAATATTATACTATAATATAATATTATATATACCCTGGACCACAGGTTATAAGTGTAATTTGTATTGAATTGTGATTTTATTCATAATCTGAAAGCTATGTAAATATGATTCCCAGTGATGTATGGTTTATTATGATAGGACAATATTTGGCCGAGATTTGAATATTTGAGAGCTGGGATATGAGGATGTACGAAAAACTAAATACTGAGAAAATCACCTATAAATTTGTCCAAATTAAGTTCTTAACAATGCATATAACTAAACAAAAATTATGTTTTAATATATTTAAGGTAGGAAAATTACAAAATATCTTCATGGAGCATGATCTTTTCTTAATGTTCTAATGATTTTGGGATAAAAGAAAAACCAATATTATTGAAAATGTAAAACACCTGTCTGAGAAGCACATAAGTTTGCTTATGTGTCAATACATAAGGCCTAAATGACCTCCTGTCTGCAAACTAAGCACTTTAAATGTCACGCGAGATACTTTGTCAAGCCAACATTCGAAGATTGCCTTAATGAACTTTCCATTTCCAGCTAAACCTGCAGTGTCAGGGTGCATTAGGAGTTTAAATAAGCTGCTCACCTGAGGCCACCTCTGTCGCAGGAGAGGTAGGCGAAGCCAAAGTAATGAAGCTAATCTTGCTCTGGCCCGCTCCCGAGCTCTGGGTGAAATAGATCCTGCCGTCCAACCGGTCGAAATCAAGGGCTACCGAAGTCCGGGGCACGTTCACCACGGGAAAGGGCAGCAAATGATCCTCCGGATCCAAGCGAAGAGACCGTACAGTACTTTCTGTTGTATAGATAAGGTAGTCATCCCGGGATACCACACAGCTGCTGCTATCCGCGGCCAGATTCCCGAATGCGCACGAACACTTCCTCGTCTCAGATCCTTGAATGGCGAAGCAGAAGTGAGCGCAGCCGCCATTAGAATCCAAGCAGGGGTTGTTATTGAGCTCGTGGGCCGAACTTGGCTGCATCCTTCGGTCAAAGATGGTGACGTCCCGCAGCATGTTGATGTTGTCTCGGATCACGAGTGGCTGGTCGGTCGCACCTGGCTGTTTGCTGGCTTGGAAGACTTTCTTTAAGTTTCTGTCCACCCAGATCACATTCCCCTCAAACACTGTGATGCCGTACGGAGTCGGATAGCGACTCCCGTAGCGCACAACCTCCGTCTCGCCTCCCTCGGGCCGGACTCGTGCGATCATGTCCAAGGAATCATCCACCCAGTAGATGTATCCATCCCTGTGGTCTAAAGCCAGGCCTCTGGGGGTGACGATGCCTGAGGAAACCAGCACTGTCCGGTTGGAGCCGTCTAGAAAAGCTCGCTCGATTTTGGGGGTCTGTCCGTAGTCGGCCCAGAAGAGGTATCTGTTCATGGGGTCCACCACAATATGACGAGGCATGTCTACTTGGGTCTTTAGAAGGACACGACGGAACGTGGTATTGAGGCGAATCACTTCAATATACGTCTCAGTTAAGAAGGCGTTGGTGAAATAGAGGTTTCCTGTGGAAAGACAAAACATCAAAGAAACAGCAAAAACAAAAACATCGGAGAAACCCTAACGCTGTTTGGAGATATTAATAACCAAACACTGATACTCTATGTAGACATGCACTAGATCAGGGATGGGCAGCTTCGATCCTTGAGGGACCCTAATTAAACACACTGGGGTCCCCCCAGGACCAAAGTTGCCCAGATGGATACGTATGCTTTGTTAACCTCTTTTACCAGTAGTGAAAGTGAGCACGTCAGAAGTTAGTCCATTATGAACATTACAGAATAACAAAAAAAAAACAATATGTGCAACAAAACATAAGCAAATTAGTTTTGTTTCATACAAAGGCATGTCAGGTTAGTCTATTATGATCATTGTTATAGAGTAAAGGCCATTGCACACTGAGTCCGAAACTTTCGTCCCAAATATTTGAACGTTAAAAAATACAGTGGGTATGGAGAGTATTCAGACCCCCTTAAATTTTTCACTCTTTGTTATATTATATTGTCATACAGTCGAGATACACTGAGCCTCATTTGGCGTTCAAAGTCATCAAAGTTGGATCAGCCTGTAGTGTATTTTTCCAATTCAATTTTAAGTGTGACTCAATATCCAGACCTCCACGGGTTAATAAATTTGATTTCTAATGATATTTTTTGTGTGATTTTTGTTGATTTTTGTTGTAAAAAAACTAAGTATTTAATAAGAATATTTCTTTCATGCAGCTCTAGGATGTGTTATTTGAGTGTTCCCTTTATTTTTTTGACCAGTGTACATTCAAATAGAAAACATTTATTTCCAATAAAAATTTGTAACATTTTTACTGTATTTTCAAATAAAATAATTTTTTTTAATGTCGTTTCCAGTGAGCAAAAGAGAATAGCAGCGTATATATATATATTGAAAATAAAACAACTATAATATCAGATTTGGTCAATGCAAATTACAACTTTGGGTTGCTGATCCACATATTCAGGTCAAAAGCGTATGTTTAACAAGCCATGGGTCACTGAGGCCTGAACTCACTGAGCCTCTTTTCTGTCATATGTTAATCTTTAATCCTCTTCAACGCCACCTGTCTATGCTTATGCTGATGTAAGTTAATGTTAATGTCCCTACGGTACGCCTGTCACCATTCTGACCTCCAAAGCTGCTCTAGAATATTCCTCACCTAACACTCCATGAGTTAGGTGTATCTGAAGTACTTGGCATTAGTCTTCAGATTCCTTTGCAAGTACGGTACTTAATGTTTTAGAAAGTGGCCACATTTATTTTAGTCAGAAAGTCACAGTTGTGCTGCAGCAAACACACAAGCCCTCACCTGCGGCCCAGTCCACAGCAATGCCCCGTATGCCATTACGTCCGATTCCAGACGTGACAATGCTGCGGAAACCAGATCCGTCTGGTTTGATCCTGCGGACTCCATTCTGGGATGCCACGGTGCTGCTAAAGTCACACCAGTAAATAAAACCGGAAGGCATGTGCACGTCAACATGAAGAGCATTACGGCCTACAGGACAAACAAACACAATGTGTTGTAGTGCTTCTATTGTGCTGTATTTCTTTTATGCCAAAAATTATTGGTTTATAACAATATAACATAATTATAACAATATTAAGTAAAGATCATGTCCCATAAAGATATGTTGTAATTTTCCTAACATCAATATTTAAAAATTTTATTGTGATTAGTAATATGCTAAGGTGATTTTCCCAATATTTAGATTATTTTTTGTACCCTCAGATTCAAGATTTTAAATTATTCATATCTCAGCCAAATATTAATCATAACAAAACATACATTAATGGAAAGCTTATGATGTAGAATTTCATAATTTAATGGACCATCATGACTGGTTTTTTAGATTTTTTTTTGACTGTATTTTAATTTAAGAATAATTTTATATATAATATAAGTATATAAAAATTATATTTAAAATATGTTACACATTAATACATTGCAATTATTATATTAACTTAATTAAATAAATAAAAAGGTTTTGTATAATTTTTTATTTTTTTTTTATACCACCCAGTCCTACTGAAGCTCACCTCTGCCTGCCACAGGCACCATAGACTCGGAGTGATCCGCTCCCTCCAGACTGAAGCCCTTGATGGCAGTGAGCATAGAGATCACCACGTAGGATTGGTATGGAGAACAGGTTCTGTTATCAGCCCTGAGTTTAAAGCCAGTCGCACAGGCGCAGCTGAACAGGCCACCGGGTCGAGGCAGACACAACTGCTCACACATCCCCATGTTATTACTGCAGCCGTTAGACGAGCCTGCCGAGGCTATGGGGAGACAGACAGAAAGATAATGAGAATGAGAGACAAACATTTAATACTGCATATATGTAACCTTGAGACTACATGATACTGTCTCATATCTATCCATTCTGGTAATGTATACACATTCCTGGTGCATATCAGTGTGTAGCAGTACTGATATATTGAGACTCTGCTAGCACTTCCAGATCTTACTATATAATACAATAGATGGCGTTCACAGCCCTGGATGAATGAACATGTGCACTGAACACCGAACAAAGGGACACTGATTCCTCTCCGCATAAAGCTGAGTGTCTCCCTGAGGCAGAGGGCAACTAATTGGTAAACTGATATCCTATTGAAAGTCATTCATGCCTCTCTGGTAATTGCTACACGGCCATCAAGCTTACGATGACTTCTAGAAAAGACCACCCTACGTCAACCATAGAAGGAATCAGAGATACGTACATGTAACAAAAATAACTCTGTGCGATTTCTACATAAGCAGCATTTAACCCATCCAAGTGCACACACACAGCAGTGAGAAGTGAACAACCACACACACACACACACACACCGTGTACACACACCCGGAGCAGTGGGCAGCCAGTTGGTGCCTTGTTCAAGGGTCTCACCTCAGTCGTGGTATTGAAGGTGGAGAGAGCACTGGTTATTCACTCCCCCGCCACCTACAATCCCTGCCGGACCTGTGTCTCGAACCCGCAACCTTTGGGTTACAAGTCCAACTCCCTATCCCTATCCTAGCAACTCAATTTTTCAAGTGCATACCCTCAGAAACTAATGGATGCATTCATTAATACAATCAAGGACCTTCAGTGTATATATATATATCGATATGTGTGTGTGTGTGTGTGTATGTATGTGTGTGTGTGTGTGTTATTTGTATTCATCACCTATTTAAAAATCCTTTTAAAAGCTGTAAAAAACATGTATAAAATTTTGTCAGTATTGTATGCAAAATCATGAAAATAAAGCATCTTTTTGTTGAAAATAATTTAAATAGACTATTTTACCCAACATTTGTGCATGACGTGTAGTTTTATATTTATTAGATTTCATATTGATAGATTAGCAACATGCTAACACTGTAATAAGCTTTATTATGTTCTGATAAATGTGTATTTTATATTATACCTAACTTATTAATTACAATTAAAAATCTTTTTTGTTTACTTTTATTATTGCATTATTGTAATTATTTCTGTATAATTTGCCAATATTGCTTGCAAAAAAAACCCAACAAAAAAACGTCAATAAAAGTGATTTAAACTAAACTCTGTTAAAAATTAATCTTACCAAATATTTGTGTGTAATGTGAGAATTTAGCTTATACTGTAGGAGTTCATGTTGTTAGCTTAACATCAAAAATCAATAATTTTGTCAAAGGAGCTGTTTGTTTGATGCATGGAGTTACTGCCTATCTAGAGACTATAGAAAATTGTTTTTTCATTCAGTTTCACAAGAAAGCAGCCTATGAAGGTAGGAGACAACAAGAGAGCTCACAGGTGTTGGAACAGAGACATTATGTTACAAAAAGCCTTTATTTTCCTAGTATTTATTACACTTACATTCTCTGTAGTGCACTTTGAGTACTCTGAGACCGGCCACATTATCCCGCATTACGACCCGGTTGAGTCCCGTGGCTTTATCGACGCGTTCAATCACCTCAAAGTCTCGATCTGTGAAGTACAGGTAGGAGTCGTATACGGCTACACCCCACGGATGGGACAGTCCATTCACCATAGTGATGCGGTTTGATCCATCAGGATCCCCCCGCTCGATCTGAAACAGGGAAGAAACTGTTGCAGAATTTGACAAATTCTGGTAAATAAGTTTAAATTTGGTGGAGACACTGCATGTAACGGGTGTACAACTAAATAACAACCAACATGGGTTCTAAGGTGGATGCAAAAATAAATGATAAAAATAAATAAATAAATAATGCTAACAAAATGGGTAAAACATTTATAAAGGTACAAAAGATGTTTATTTCAAATAAATTCTGTTCTTTTGAACTTCCAAATTTGCATATTGGAATGATTTCTAAAGGATCATGTGATACAGAACTAAGGACCAAAACTATCCAGTTTATAAAATACATATAAATAGAACCTAGTAATGTTAATATTTCACAATATATATTGCTTTTTTTTACTGTATTTTTGCAGTAAATAAACATGGCTTTGATAAACATATGATATTTTTCTACATTAATGCTTCTGACTGCCATACCACGCCAGTTCCTGTAACGGCCCAGTAGAGCTTGTTTTCTCTGATGTCTATGGTTATGAACTCCACATGTTCCAGATTATGGGTGAAGAGGATGGCCGCGTTGGAGCCGTCCATATCTGCTGATGCTACCTTTGCCGGGATCCCACTCTCTGTTCCCTGATCTGTCCAGTACATCTTTCTAAAACAAAGACAGATCATCACTAAAACAGAATCATGTATGCAAAACCATTACATATTGAGAAATAATGCTCTTTTCCTCTGTGTTTATAAACAAATACAGCAA
Organism: Enteromius thamalakanensis; assembly: GCA_032357475.1. Taxonomy (NCBI): domain Eukaryota; kingdom Metazoa; phylum Chordata; class Actinopteri; order Cypriniformes; family Cyprinidae; genus Enteromius; species Enteromius thamalakanensis. The sequence goes on from JAUCMT010000160.1 coordinate 19,775,793, forward strand.
TTTCATGTTTATACAAGTATATATTCTAAGCCCTGGTGTGTGATTTAGGTTGACTGTTGTTTAGTGCGCTCCTGGGAGATAACATTAAATCGGCTGGAGCTTGTTGAATTTGAAGATCAGGGTTAATGCCAGACTTCTGCTTATCTGGACTTACCCACGTGCCGGATCCACCGCAATGCCAACGGGAGCTCCTGCACCAGTAGGTGAGCCGTTGTTAGTGATGAGAGTCTTTCTGTACTGAGTCTCTCCTTTTAGCCTGAGAACCTGAAACAAATCAGATTGGGTTTGTCACAATAACAGCATAAGTGCCATTTCTCAATCATTTTTACCAGTTTAAATACCACTGCATAACTAACAACTTGTATATTTAAAATGTAAAAAAATATTTTGACATATTGTGTTTTTGTTTTGTCTGTTTACATTTGCTTGATACAAACTGAGTATTTGCATTTGTTTTAGGCTTTAGTAATTTCTTTATATATTTTTACATATTTTTACATATTTAAAATTATAAGTAATAATTAAATATATAATTTATTTATATAATATTTACCTTGTTTTTTCTTTTCTTTTTCTTTTTTTTTCTACTTTTGTTACTTAATACAACACTGCTTTAGCACATAAATCGTCTGGTTTCAAGACCTAAACTATTTTCTGAACAATTAATGATGCAGGAAAATGATATCTAACTTCTTGCTAACCTCTATAGACTGTGATGCAGGGTTGGAGTAGTACAGGTTCTGAGACATCCAGTCCAGAGCCAGCCCGACCGGAGAGCCCAGGATGGCTGCTGGTGCAAACTCAGTTCTGTTGGTACCATCTGACTTTACTCGATGAATTTCCCCCTGTGCAAATGAATAAGATGCAATTAATAGACATCCAAATTTTAGAATGAAAAATACAGCTAATATGACATAAGATAATAGTATGTGATTTACCGGATGTTCCACCCAATAGATCATCTGTTCAGCATCATCAAAGTCGACGTCATATCCATTCAGCAGCCCAGCGACCGGCACCATGGCATCATTGCTCTTGTCATTTGGATTGAGCGGGATGCCATAAATGATGCTATCTCTCACCACCACCAGGAACGGGTCCTCAACTGCAAAGTGATCAGCCATAATTCATATGGAATCATAATAATGGGCTTTTCAGCTGGACTTTAGAAGGACTTAAGGGCATCTTTATATGTCATTTTAAAATTAGATTAACATTTTCGCTGAAATGTAGCTTAAGTGTGATGCTAAATGTATTAGCAAGCAATTATATTATGAACTAAAATATACTTTATATTGTTATTTTTATGGAAACTTGTTATAAATATAATTAATATATGAAAAATCGATCAAAACTAAGTCAGTGTATGCTTAAAACAATACAGAAAAAATCTGTCAGTGGTGTAAGAAAAAAAGTTAATTAACAAAGTTTATTTTTCTTTCCCCATTTAAACAGAAAATTAGTCATTTTGCTTCTCAAGTAAATGTATCTTGATTTAAGAATATATAGATTCTCGCTTTAAGCACATTTTATTTAAATATTTTCCAAATTAGAATTACCTACTTATTTTTTTTCAATGAATAGCACAGATTCCCAGAATTAGATATCATCACATTGCATTTAGTCTTGCAGATATGAACTACTGGTGAAAAAGGTCTTGCAGAGTAAACATTGCTTAGTCAGTGCAGTTGATTGCGATAAACAGCCCATTCAATCACCGTTTGTCTGGATTAATTGTTAAACTCTCATGGAAGAATGCACTTGACAGCGCTAACAAAAGCTGAAACCTGAGCGAGGTTGAGAGTTTGCCCTAAGAGAATGTTAAGGGCTTCTTAAGACTAAAGGCCTCTTGCGCGCTTTCATTTGTTACCGTCAGCTGAGCTAAGGCCTTTTATAATAGTAAATGTTTGCCTTTGCAAAGAAGCTTACTAAGCAAATCGAAAATGGGTTGCTGTTGACAAGTTTTCATTCCCCTGAAATCTATATCCAATTTTAACAGAAGACCACTTCATTCATTCACTGTGAAGTAGATTAAATGGACAGGGGCCAGGGTTAAAGACATAGACACATGCATTATTCATTAAAACAGCCACAAGCAGGTATAAACTGTTAAAGTCTTTGCATTCATTTATTTTGTCCAATAAAGTCGTTTTAGATACAATCAGGGTTCGAAATTAACACCCGCCAGCTAGTTTGTCCGGTGAGGCATGGGCCAATCATGCAAATCAGACGCTCTGGGTCGTTTGTCCCCTCCGTTCTACATTTCACATGAACACTACACTATGGGCGACGTTTTAGATACCATTGGCAGCAGCGCGCAGCAGTGTTAATTTCGTTGACAAATAATTTTCATCATAATGTTCGTCAACAACATTTTTTCACAGACGAAAACGAGACGATAACGAACAAAAACTACTTTGAAATGACAAAAACTATGACGAAAAACTATTGACAATTTCATCAACTTATAAAAACGAGACGAAAATGTTATGAAGGGACGACTGGGAGGTTGCGTGGTTTGGAGGTTAAATGTTTACATGAACTGTATTTATAAGCTATACACTTGCTACACATCTCATAAAATGTTAAAAAATCTCAATATGTGGGATTAAGAGAATAGCAGGCATATGTATATGTTTGGAGATGGAAGAGAGAGCTCAGTTCAGTCCGGTTTCTGAGCGCACACACTGAAACACACACACAAAGCACGTCTCACACAGTGCGAGTAAGTTACTCTTGAATGGAGAATTACACACAAAATGATTTCAAATAGTCTGTTTTGACTAGCATTCAGGTAAACAGAGTCGATTACATGAATGTAAACTGTAACGTTTGGGAACATGTTTGAGTATATTGCAATCGCGTGTATTTGATTTAACGGGACCGCAGCCTAATTTAGTTGCTATTGTCAAAGTAATGTTAATTAAGCAACAAAAGTAAAATCACTCAATGCCCCTGACTGAATCATGTAGTACTTAGTAGTTTCTACTAGTAATTTAAGGACCAGTAATTAAATTTTTTGTGTTTTTCTGTGCGTTTTTCATGAGGTGTTAATAAAATGATAAAAATTTGTATTCAGTGGCATTCATAATCTCTTATTTTCACCACGTAAAAATTTGTATAGATGAAATTCTGATTGGCTGGTGATCAAAAAATGTAATTTCGAACCCTGGATACAATGGTAAGCATCAATGTCTTCCCCACAACAAAAACGCAGTAGGATGTTTCTACTGGCTTTGGGCAAATAACCAACAAAACATTAATAAGTGGTTTAGAAAATTTGATGTGAAGCTATTTAATGCCCCTAATAACCCCATTTAGCCACTTGTTAGCGACTGACTTATTCAAGATAAATAAAAGCTTAAAAAAAGCGCAAGGGTATTTCTGATTTATTTTATGGTGTAGAATAAAAAAAGTGAAAATATCATAAGCTTGTTTTAACCACAGACCATATACCAGGCATTTAACCAAAAACGTATACAAAAAACCTATTGAATTTGGGATAATATAAACTGGAAATTTCTGTGTTTTAGGGCTCCTTCAAGCTGATAATTTTGCCAGATTGAGTGCAGATTTAAATATTCCTTAATGAATTTTCACCAGAAATATTTTTAGGATTTATGTAAAACTGGTGTATAATTGACTATGCTTAAAACAAGAAATAAAATATCTGTCACTGAGCTAAAACATAAACTTGAATGAGTAGTTCACATCTAGAACAAGAATGTACATCCAAGATGGCTTTCTTTTTTCAGTCGTAAAGAAATAATGTTTTTTGAGTAATACTTTTCAAGATTTCTCTTCATATAATGGACTTCTATCGTGGTCCCGAGTTTGAACTTCCAAAATGCAGTTTAAGTGCAGCTTCGAATGATCCCAGCCGAGAAAGAAGGGTCTTATCTAGCTAAAAGATTGGTTATTTTCTAGAAACAAAATTAATTATACACTTCTCTCATCTAACTCTATATGAACAGTTTTTTTTCTAAAAACTCTCATCTCCTTTTCTGCTCCAACTTCAAAATCATCTTAAATCCTCCTATATAATGATTTTACCTCTTTGCATGCTCACTTTATTAACACTGGCTTGGTACTTCTGCAATGACCCTTCTTCCTCAGCAGGGATCTTCAAAAATTGCATTTAAGCTGCATTTTGGAAGTTCAAACCCGGGTGCACCATAGAAGTCCATTATATGGAGACAAATCATGAAATGTTTTCCTCAAAAAAACATAATTTCTTTATGACTTCTTTAAAGACCCCTTCACCATGAGAAACTCTGCTCTCTAGATATCCTCATTGGACACAAATATTCAGCTGATGTATTTCGTACCTCTAGCGCAAGTGAACTGGTCAGCAGCGAGGGTCCATCCAGACGGACAGGCACAGGAGTAGAACCTGGGGCCAATCGCTGACAGGAGACAGATGTGAGTGCAACGACTTGAACGGGGGTCACAGGGGTTATAACCTGCAGAAGAAACACATTAAAACTTCAGAAAATCAGTATTGTGTTTTCCTTTTTATAACATGTTTCTGGTTTTATTATTTACAATTCATTGGTGCGTGTTATTCTAAATGATGTTATTCTTGTATTGACATACAAATCAAAATTATAAACAAACTGTATACACCAACTTTAAAACAGTATACTTAAAATGTGCACTTTTCAAACCTGTTCTTATCATAGTGACTTCCAGAAATGATCTGTTGCTGTTGATAAATTATCTGTATTTAATCCTAACAATAACACTTTTCTCCTGAGGTAGCAGCTAGTTGACCTGGCTGTATTAGGGTATGTGATCAGTGTTGTACCTGTAGGCTGTCGGGCAGGATGAAGTGCCACCAGACCCATGGGCTGGGGCAGATTATACAGCATCACTGTCTGGTTCTGCCCGTGCCACTTGTTGGCCCGGATCACGCGGTTGACGTATCTGTCGGTCCAATAGACAAAATCCTCAAAAATGGTAATTGCGTGGGGATGTTGCAGTACCTTTTTATTGAGAAACAAGAGGTGTAACAGAGTAAATATGAAAAAATCATTCAGATTTTTAAAAACACTTGAAATACATTCATGCAAGTATGCAAATACAGATACATCGCATTACAAACTAGTTTATTTAGCATGCATTTAAGCAAAATTTAAATGCGCCACAAGCACATAGAGGACAAAATGGCATCTTTAGACTTTAGACTATGGCTTAGACTGCAAAAAAAGATTTTTTCTTCTTTGTTTTTTTTTTTTTTTCAGTACAACTAGCTCAACTTTCACACATCAACATTACTTCTGATGCAAAATAAATTATGTTTATGATAGCAAAAATGTAATTAAAAACCAAGTCTCATCTTCATACTCCACTAGCATATATTTTGTCTTGTTTTCAGCAAAAACATCATTGTCTTATTTTCTGAAAACTGCGTTTACGAAAATACATTGGTTTTCTCCTTGAAGTAATTAATTAATTAATTAATTGGCAGATATTTATGAAAGGCCATTTCAAACAAAAAGGTAAGTGAAACTTTTTATCTCACAATTCTGACATTTTATCTCACAAATGCATATTTTATGAGACAACTGCGACTTTACATCTTTTTTTGCAGTCATAAAATCAGAACTGCAAGACACTCACAATTCTGAGAAATAAAGTAAGAATTGTGCAATATAAACTTGCAATTATGCTATAAAGTCAGAACTGCAACACACTGCAAAAAACTACAACTTTGTCATGCAATTCTGACTATAACTCGCAATTGCCAGTTTATACGATGCAATTCTGAAAAAACTTTATTTTTTATTCAGTGGTGGAAACTGGGTTACATTGATATTTGCTCTTGTTTACTGCAAAAACTAAATTCTAATACATATTTCAGAAAACAAGACTTCTTATATTTTCCCTTTTTCTTGATTTCTGAAAGGTCATATTGGAGAACAAGACAAAAACACTGAGAAAGAGCATCATTTTGCAGCGCAATGCCACACAATCACCTGTGTCATATTTATAAACATAAATGAGTAAATAAGGTCTCACCAAATCACTGGCCAACACTTGTTTTCGGTTCTTTCCATCGTAATCACAGTAGTCGATAAAGTCTAAGTAAGCATCTGCAAAGTAAAGCAGGTTGTTGGGGTAGTCAATAGTTAAGCCATTGGGCCAATAAAGTTTGTTGCTGATAATCGTGGTCCTTAATTTCCCATCCATGCTGGCTCTCTCGATACGAGGATTTCTGCCCCAGTCTGTCCAAAACATGAGGTGTGTGCTGAAATACATAAAAATGGATTTTGTTTTCAACTTCTGTCATTCAATGTTTTCATGTCATTTTTCATGTTATATGGTCACAGATCTTACTTGTTTCTAGGGTCTACCACCAGACCTCGTGGATTGGTCACGTTTTCACTAATCAGCACCGTTCTATGAGACCCATCCAGTTTGGACACCTCTACTGTCTCCAAAACATAGTCCGTCCAGTATAGGTTTCTGCCAACCCAGTCGACGGCAAGACTCTCAGTAACAGTCACTCCACTGTCAAAGATCTGAAGGTGAAGATAAATTATACTTTAGGGTTAAATGTTGTTCATGTTGACTTTTAAGGTGCAGAAGAGGCGTTTGTGACACTCACCACGGTCCGGTCAGTCCCATTTTTGTGAGCGCTCCATATTCTGTCCTGGGTGGTGTCAGACCAGTAAATACGATCCGTAACAGAGTCAAAATCCACTGCCACAATATTACGACCATCACGAACTAGAGATCGGATAGCATTTGGCTGTGCGAGGATGTCGTCTGATACAATTTGATTCCGACTGGCCACTAAGAGCAAGGCCTCTCGAGATCCTGTCAGGTTAAAAAAGAGAGAATAGAATAATGTCAAATATTACCACAATTGTAAACAAAGTTCCTCCAGCGTGACCATGCTCTGAAACTGCTGTGCAATCCGTCCAATGGAAGGGTGAGACGTCATAGAAGGGTGACGTCAGAGACCAGGAAGCTTAAAAGTATGTGCGGAGAAATCAATGCCAGCCTCATTCAGTCAGCAAAACTCTCTATGTGTGTCTGGTCAGTGATTTCTCTGTGAAAGTTTGTAAAAAGAAAATGAATGGAAGCAAGAGTTTTGTTAGATGTGTGACTCCATGTTGTTGTTTCCTTATGCCACATGACTCCCACCGTGGTGGGTCCCCGACCAGGCTCTGGAACAGGAAGTGACAACTCTCTTAAACAAAGGAGCCATCAAGGTGTATGTGGCGACAATTTTGGCCTTCCACTCCCTTGGGTGCTCAATGGGTAGAGACTTGCTAGTGGAACGTTTCCTCCGTGGTGCACTTAGGCTGAGGCGGTATCCAAATTTTGATTACGTCAAACCGCCTCCCTATTTTACAGTATTACCATGAATAATTAAAAAATTATGACGTAAGACTCAGACAGCATCACGAAACTGTTGCCTTGTGCCTAAACCGTTCAGAAACTGAATACCAAACACCAAAACCGAAACAATAACAAAATAACATTTCATCAATATTAACAACTTTTATTAGCAACAAATAGCAGTTTATTAAAAAAATGCAAATACAACAGTCAAACAGAGTTACATTAACATGAACATCCAGAACAAATTTTGCGCAAAGACACACAAATTGTGTCGTCCGTATTTACCGCCTCTCCCTTCTTGTTCAGTCAAAACTCGAAATACTGCCAAACTGCAGAGGTTGTGTTCTTTTTTGAGACCTGGGGCCTATTTCCGAAAGGAGGTTAAGTGAAAACTCAGAGTTTGTTAACGCTGAGATAAGGGAAACTCTGGGTTTTCCGTTTCAAAAAGGCAGGTTTGTTAAACCCGAGAAAACAGGGTAACTCAAGCCTGAACGAGAGGTAACTTTAACTCAGAGTTAATTACCGTGGTAACTTACTCTCTGAACCTAACCTGGTCGGGAGCAGGTTTTAATCTCTAAGTTTCAGTCGGTCTCCTCCCCTTTTTTAAAGACGCAGCAGTATTTCTCGCCGTAGCCTCATTCAATGCCCACATTTCGGGCGCCCGGGCTCGCCTTCCAGTTTCCACCAGAATTTTTTTTTTGCTTAAATATCAAGTAAAATAATTATTTTGGGCAACCGCCGTTACACCCCATAATGTTACATTTTTGTTTGACCGTTACAGTTTTTCGTTGCCATCAATTAAGTTACGTATATCTATAATATAATCCGTTCTTACATCACTAACATTGCCAATCGTGGCCATGCTCTTACATTTCTTTGCTAATGGAAGCTTTCTGTATCAGGGATGTGGAGTAAGTAAGGCCACTGTATGCACTTTATGTATTTAAAAAAACAAAAAGAAAAAACCTTGAGCTCGAGCTCTCCACTTCCTCTCCGGTGGAGGGCCAGGGGGAAAAATTCAAAAATCTTGACAAAAAGAGCATTTTTCTCTCTCTCTGGGTCCCCTGAGGGAATAAGGTGCTGTGGACTGGCCTATAAAAGAGCTTTTGTTACACACTCACTCTTCTCTCATTTCAGGCAGCAGTCGGAGCATAGCGAGGATGAACCAACGGACTTCCAGCCTCACTTCTACCAGAACGCAGGTAACATGCACACACAAACAAAAAAAGCACGCAGGCCACCCTCCGAACCGGCTCAGAGACGCTCAGACAGGACCCCTAAGTTACCCCTCGCTGCCCCATCACCGGCACCCCGGTGGTCCCAATGGTGCCTCTTGTTCGGTTCTTAGATGCTTGGATGGGGCTCAGATGGCCGTCTCGATGGCTCATCCGCACCATTCGGCTCGGTTATGCGGTTCAGTTCACCCAGCGTCCTCCCAGGTTCAGGGGCGTTCACTTCACGATGGTGAATGCAGACAATGCCCCTGTCCTGTGTGCAGAAATTGCTCCCTTCTGATAAAGAATGCAATAGAGCCGGTCCCTCCAACCGATATGAGGACAGGGTTTACAGCCCGTACTTCATAGTGCCCAAGAAAGGTGGTGGATTATGACCAATCCTAGATCTGCGCTTCTTGAATCAATCTCTTCACAGGCTTCCCGTTCAAGATGTTGACGCCGAAACGCATTTTCTAATGCATCCGTCCCCAGGATTGGTTTGCAGCAATCGACCTGAAGGACGCATACTTTCATGTCTCAATCCTTCTGCAGCACAGACCATTCCTGAGGTTTGCGTTCAAAGGTCAGGCATATCAGTATCATGTCCTGCCCTTCGGGCTCTCCCTGTCGCCCCGTGTGTTCACCACGTGGGTCCAAGTGGCTCCAGCCGGTCGCCTAGCCTTCTCCCCGTGGTCAGATCTAAGTTTCTTTAGGCTGGAATACCCCTAGAACAGGTCTCCAGGCATGCTGTGGTATTCACAGATGCCTCCGCCACAGGGTGGTGCGCCACGTACAACGGGCATGCAGTCTCAGGGGTTTGGACGGAACCTCATCTGCATTGGCACATCAATTGCTTCGAGTTGCTAGCAGTTTGTCTCGCCCTGGGTCGTCTCTAAGAGCACCTACAGGGCCGTCACGTTCTGGTCCATACGGACAACACATCGACCGTTGCGTACATCAACCATCAAGGTGGTCTACGCTCCCGACGAATGTCACAGCTCGCTCACCACCTCCTCCTATGGAGTCAGAAGCATCTGAGGTCGCTTTGTGCCATTCACATTCTAGGTGTTAACAACCAGACGGCCGACGAGCTGTCTCAAGCTCAAGCGCTCCCTGGAGAATGGAGACTCTGATGGACCCTGATGGTCCAGTTGATTTGGGAGCAGTTCGGTGCGGCACAAGTAGACCTGTTTGCCTCTCCAGAGACCTCTCACTGCCAGTTGTTTTTCGCTCTGACCAAGGGAACCTTGGAGTGAATGCGAATGCAGTGCAGGAGGCAGACCCAAACTTACTGTTGGTGTGTCCCGTTCCGAGGACTCCGATTGTACGCCGGACACAGAGATTCAGGACCTCAGACCAACTTTTCCTTTGTCATGGAGGTCGGCAGAAGGGGAAATGCCGCCGACAAGCTGCGCAAATCCACGCTGATAATGAACATATCCTGCGCAGCTCATCAGTGTACAACGGCTGTGTGTAGTATATACATCTCAATGTGAAATCACGCACCTGATGACATTTAGCGCCTATTACAGGACCGGCTTTACTGACAAAACGCAAACATATCGGCCAATCGTGATCGGAGCATCCCTAGTTCTCACCTCTAACAGAGCTGAAGAGCCGGAGTAAGACCTGTTCGGTTAGCTTGGTATTTTTCTCCAGTAATCCTTATCAGTAGACACTGTGAGCCCTCCGATTCCCTCGGCAGTCAGATGTTGCGGAGCAACTGACGCTAGGCCCTCAAGGCGATGTATCCTTGAGAACCGCTAGAGGGCTGGAAGCCCCTGAGTTACATAACGTTCCATTCTTCAGGGAACGACAATACGTAACTGAGACGTTAATAACGGTGAAAAAACATGCTGAAAGAAGCATAGCAGCATTTTTTTCAAGGACACCATTCAAATTATGAGTGAATTGAAAAAGAGCAGGGGATTGTGTTGTTTTTTTGTTTTTTTTTGCTTTGCGAGGAAGATTGCACTAATTTGTATTAGTTTCAGCATTGTAGGGGTTTTATTTTGTATTTATGTACAAAGGGTCTTAAGATTGATGTTTTCAAAACGTGCCAAATGTTAATAAAAATGGGTTGTGGTGAGTAAATAAAATGCCAGTTTACCATTAACTTTATCAGGAATTGGAGTGAAATACATGGTTTAAAAAAAAAAAGAAAACAAAAAGTATTTGTGTCACATTTCTTATTATTATCAATGTGAAGTCACTTCATATTTCTGCTGATACTTTTTAGTCAATTTCATGCATCCATGGTGAATAAAGTATTTTCTTTTAAATATTAAAATGACTACTGTAGTTTCATAGACCTACCGATTTTTCTTGATTCACCTACCATTTAGCAGAAAACTCTGGCTCACTAATCTCTAATGAGTCTGCTGTGAAGTATTTTTAGGGGCTGGTAAAATTAATGGTGCCTGGAACTAAATTGTAATGCTTTCCCCGGGCCCAATAAGTACCCTGTATCTTTTTTAAACTTTAGTGGGCCCCTGCAGTGACAGGACCCAGGACAGTCCCAACTACTGACTGTGGTGTGCCTCTGTACAGTACGTTTGACATTTGTAAAGCATATAGATCTACAATGTAATGAATACCCTTAAGACGTCATGCGCCGTGATGTGTACTTCAGAGTACACTAGTGTTTGATGGTGTTGTAATATATACTCTGAGCCACACTACAGTGTGTACTTGCGCTGTGATGTGTATTTTAAGAGACACCAGCTCTATGGCCATAATAACAGGGCAGATGGGCCTGCTGCACACTAGCGGTTACGAGGCCCAGAGTGCTGGCTTGGAGCAGGGCTTGTGTTGTGGCAACCTGATGAGCATCTCCCAGCTTCACTGCGGTCTTGCCCCCTCATCTCACCCAAGGGTTGAGCAGGGCACAGGGTCAGAGGTCAGATCCTGCCTCGTAACCAAGGTTTTTCAAGTGGGCAACCACATATAAACAACAGGGACGGGAAGAACTGAAAGGGAAGAGCAGCGCTAGAGAAGGAAACGCTATGAAAACACAAGACAGAAGCAGTTATAGTCGGGCCAAATTAGCAAAATCTGTGCAATTGCAAGAATTTTGATTTGCGACTGATTTTCTGTTGCAATGTCTGCTCTGGGAAATTTTTCACTTACACGCAAAATTCCCAATTGAGTTTAAATTCTTATTGAAATGATTATATTTTCAAATAATAGTAGATGTGACTTTAGAGTTATCTTTGTTAAATTGTGGTTTGTTGAGTTGTGTTGAACTAGTTAATGCGAAGAACAGGAGGAATTTTCAGAAGTGTGGTGACATTGTTTGTGTAATGTAATCTGTAAGTAGATGTCCTTCCACTAAACACATTATAGGTTTAAAGAAACAAATTAAATCAAGTTTGCTGACTCATAATAAATAGATAAAAGAGGCAAATATTTAATCCTGTTTTCCAGGGGGAAATTCCAAAAACTTCTTGAAGCAATAGTTCACCCCAAAAAATAAAAATAAAAATCTGAAGGCCTTTGCAATTAGATGCTATATACATTTGTAAATAGTATATTTTTAGCTTTAGATGCTATTTATACCATTGTTATTCATTGTTATTTCAGTTCTTTTCATTTCTTTAGTTATTTTTTGTATTTTAAATAAAATGTTATATTTATTATTGTTATTTCAGTATTTTAAGTTAAACTAAATGACAATTAGCTGAAATAAGTTTACATTTTTATATTTAATTTAATTTAATTTCATTTTATTTTGGTTCAATGGATTTTATAAAACACATTTCATAAGGCACTATTATTGTTGTTGTTGTATTATTGTTGATAAATAATTAAACTGCTAGTTGTGTTGAATTCACTTTATTATAAAAATGTAGACTAATTAGACTGTTAAAACAAAATCCAGAAAATCGTACATGTAAAATGCACTATTTGGGAAAAAAACTGTTATGTTTTATTATTTAATTTATTTGTTGGCAACCATGATGACTGTAAAATGAAATGTATATATGTGCTGTATAATGTCTTTATAAGTTTTTGTTTTTAGTTCACTGGCAACATAACAGCACATTAGTAAATAATGAGAGAATTTTAATTTTTAGGTGAAATGTTCCTCTAATGACATCACTCTATTTCCTCCGCTCTTTTCTTCTAACAACCCGGCATGGACATTTCTAGATCACAGCAATTAAGTGCAATAGGAAGTTCACCTAATTCCAGGACCCTGAGCAAAATCAAAAGCTTGAAAAAGATTGAGGGGGAAGTGAGGGGGACGGACCCTATCTTTAACAGGAAATGCCATGTTTAAGCGAGAGGCCCGGTTCGGCGACCCAACGCTGCTTTGTGATTGGCTGGAAGGGAAGCAGAGTGGAGGAAAAGAACTTGGGGAAGATAATTATTGCTGTCTACGTGAGAGAGGACAGTGATGGAGTGATAGAGAGATGGACTGATAGTACAAGCACACAGAGGGAAGGAAGTCGGATGGTGCGAGGAGGATCTCTTGGGAGGTGTGGGAGGGATGAGGTCACCCGCTGCGTGCTACCCAAATCTTGGGCTCTCATGCGAATTAGACGATCTCAATCCCGTGAGCGTGTGTGCTCTGAACTTGTATGAATGTTTTGAATGATACGGCTGCTTGACATAATGGAGTATAGAGTATATATTATACTAACGAGCAGTAAAAAAAACAACAAAGATGTGATTTGTTTATCATTTATCATATATAATATATAATATGCATATTATTTTTAACTCTATTTTCTTAAAAACATGGGTAACACTCACACTTTATTTTACAGTCTGTGTACTTACATGTATTTATAATATATACTTACCCAAGCAAACACTGGTAATATAAAGTAACTACATTGGGGTAGGGTTAAGCTTAGGGGAAGGTTCATGGTTAGTACCTAGTTATTGTAATTAATACAACAAGTACATATTTATTAAAGTATTTATTCATCTTAGTTCATGTTAACTAATGAAGTAAAGTGTAAGTGTAAACTGTAAAAGTGTAAACTATTGTATAAGTGTTACCAAAACATGTTTCTGAGTTAAGCGACTGCATCTACATCAGACTCTGGCTCGAATTGATAAGGTAATATCGATGCCTTTTTAAAAAATCTTTGGACACAAAAAGGATTTATGGAAACGTCTAAGGTTACGTAGGTAACCCATGTTCCCTGAAAAAGGGAACGTAGACGTTACATATGGGAACTCGCATTAGAGACCAATCGTCTTCGAATCTTGAGAAAAGGCCAGTGAATATTGGTGTGCATTTAATTATAGCCAGGTGCACCTTATCACAGCGTGAGTATAAGAGTGCATGGCTGGAATGCACTTGCAGGTTTTCGCTGAGGAGCTGAGTCGGCATCAGCGCGATCCAGGGTCGTGGCAAGGGGATGTACTGTAATGTTTCAGTTCCCTCCTTCAGGGAATGTGGGACATTCTCCTTCAGTCGAGTCACTCCGACGTTACATATGGGAACAAACCCGTGGAAAAGGCCACGACCCTGTGGCCCCGTTACGCAGAGACCCCGATGCCAATGGGCCAACCTCTGGTTGGAGACAGCATTCCTTTTCTGCTGATCTTCAAAGAAGATAAAGAGCTGCTGAGAACTACTGAAGCTCAGACTGCGGTCAATCTAGAGCGTACCGGACACAGCAACTCTAAGGCTTTGTCTTCCTCCTCCTGGGGCAGAGCTTGTAGGTTCTTTACCTGATCTCGGAAGGGTGTGGTAGGAACCTTAGGCGCGTAACCGGGCCGGGGTCTCAGAACAACGCGAGAATCCGCCGGGCCGAACTCTAGGCACTCTTCGTCGACAGAGTAGGCTTGTAGGTCCCCCTCCCCTCTTGATGGAGGCCAGAGCAATCAGGAGTGCTGTCTTTGACAGGTATTTTATCTCAAACTGACGCTAGGGGCTCAAAAGGAGCTTGCCGCAGGCCGGTTAGGGCGACAGCAAGGTCCCAAGAGGGTATCGAGGGCGGTCACGGGGGATTAACCCAACGCTCACCTCTGAGAAACCTCATAATGAGTTGGTGCTTACATAGGGATTCACCCCCCACTGCATATGTTCTCATATGTAACTCTCTAGACTCCAAAGAGTTACCCAACACTTTACAGGTATTTTGTGAATCCCAGTTGGTCGTAGTTTGCTGTGCACACCTGTAGCTCTGAAATACTGTCCTGTGTAAAGGATTTTTCAGCAGTCCTTACATCAGCTGGGTTTGTGTGTTTCTGTGGATCAGAAAGAGGCGGGGGTTTACAGACTCAGATCGGTTCCTCCTGTGCTTCATGAGGTAATGTAGCAAGCTCAGTTTGGCCCGGTTAAAATGACCTGTGTATTTTAGGATGCATGTGTTGGCCTTCTTCATTCAGTTTTCTAATGCTTCATGTGAGACAGAGTTGTGGAATGTGCAGTGAATGTTTTACAGGCTTAGTGAGCATTTAAGACCCCTCCTGTCTCTGCCAACCATCACAGTACACCAGAAACCTTTTTACTTTCTCTTCTGTCACGACTTTTACTTCTCCAAACACTGGCACATAATCTGCAATGATGCATTTCCAAGGAATGGTGGTTTGCTCCATTTTTAAAGTCAAAATGGTCTGCAGACTGCAACTCACATTGACTCTTTTAGTTTCTTTTCTAGCTACATACATTCTTGGTTCTTATCATTTTTTAATATTTTAGATATTTTAGCTTTTGGCATCCCTTACAGATGTGTTTCATTCCTGTATCTATATTTCTTTCTCTGTCTCTATCCCTCCTTTCCTCATGTACTTGTGAACAAACAAAAAGTCCTTTCATCTTTCATTCACAGATATGTATCTGATCCCCAGAGCTGTACAGGCTGTGGTCTCAAACACAACCACTCCTCCCCCAACCGCCAGAGAGGGAAACAGAAAGAATGAAAATATGCAGGAGATAAAAGAAAAAAAAAAACACTCAGAAAAGCTGTAATTAACATTCTGAAATTCTTCAAACACCCATCTTCCAACATACAGATGCCAATCTGAAGATAGGATATAAAGGGATCATTAACACACTTTGTCCATTTTAGTCTATTGTTGATGTTAATATAATTGTTATTATTATTGTTATGACCCTTTTTACTGTTTGCCAGGTAGAAGTTGTTTGATTCATTTTAGTCATTTTAATTTTCTATTTTAAAATTTATATTATTTAATTATTTAATAAGATTCGAAGTAGGATTTGTTTTTATATTTTCCATTATTCTAGGTTAAGTTGTAGTTATTTTGCTTTTATATATATATAATTTTTATTTATTTTTGTAATTTTGTTTTAGTGGGTAGTGTTTGTAAATTTAAACCACAAGGAAACATTTCTATTTTTGGTTCTTTTCATTTATTTTGTTTAGGTTTATATTTTATTTGTACTTTATTTCAAACTTTGAAAAAGTTTGTTTTAGTTATTATAGTTAACAGTAACTGTTGTGAACTGAATTTATTTTGTTTGGAAAACTTGTTTGAAAACAATCATGTTGTAACAAAAGGGCGCTGTTCCTCCCGTGAAGGCAAGGACTAAGGACTCGAAGAAGTTCATGCAAAAAGTTTTAATCCAAAAACACTTAAAGATGAACAAAACAAACAAAAAGCTGACGGGGCAGCAAATGGGTTACACACACGCAGAGCGAACAAGACACATCACACACGTTACGTTAACAAGACCTGAATGACAACGAAAAGACAAGGGTATTTAAAGTGCTACAAATCAGGGCTAAAGTGCAGACAGGTGTAAGAACAACAGGTGATACAATCAAACAGAATTGTGAAAAACCAAACAGACAGGACTAAACCAAAATATACAAAGACACGGGGGAGCACGAGACAAGAACAGAAACACAATGTTACACATGTCTTGTTTTCAGCCAAATTATCTGAAAATCTTAAATCAATGCATTATTCACACAGTAGCTGTTACATGTTTGGATGTTTTTGTCGTTTTCCATTTGCTCTGAGTTTTACCCCTGTGACCTAGTTTTTTTTAATTAGTGACTCGTTTTAGGTGTGACTAGTTTATTATCATTGATTTATTGATTTATTATCATGTTTAACCCTATTTTCTTAAAAGAAAGTACTTGCCCTACCCCATGCAGTTACCTTAAATTACCAGTACTTTCTTGTTTAGGTTTAGGGGTGGGTTCAGGGTTAGTTGTTAGTACCTAGTTATTGTAATTACTGTAATGCAATAAGTACATATGTACCAAAAAACAGGAAAACAGGACTGTAAAATAAAATGCTACCCACTTTACAACAAAGTTTCATTTGTTAACATTAGTTAATGTATTCGTTTAACTTAAATGAACAATGATAAACTTAATTATTAAAGTATTTATTCATCTTTGTTAGTGATAGATAATAAAATTATCACGGAAATTATCTAAAAATCTAAAATCGAGAAGGATTTTAAGTATCAGAAAAATCTGAAAAAACAAGTAAAAATTAAGTGACTTTGTGCTTAGATTAAGTAAAATAATCTGCTAATTTTTTCAAATAGAAAAAAGATTACTTTGCTTGTTTTAAGTAAAAACTCACTTGACTTGTTTTTTCTGAAAACAAGACAATAATTTTTGTTGTCTAGAAAATACTTCTTGATTTAAAAAATTTTTGGCTGGAAAAAACTATAAAAAATCTAGGCTAGAAAGACTTTTTTTGCAGTGTTTTCTTGCAGTTAATGGTATAAGGTGTCAATTTTGAATCATCCCAATCACAATGTTCTAAAATAGTTACATTTTCTTGTAAGTTATGTTGTTTTGCCACCTATTAGCAACAAATAACTGAATTATGACTAAATTAAGTTTTTGGTCTTTAACACTTTCCCTAAAAATGTTAACAAAAGAGGATATTAAGTATATTAAAATTGCTTTCAGTACGTTCAAAGTTTTTAAACTGACGCCATTTCCTGAAAAGACTTTTTTGAATCTTGAGCAGATAAGATAAGGTACTGTTAAGACACATGAGAATTACATTGCTTGAAAGTTACAGAACTTTCTGCTTTTGCCTTTTTGTTTTCAACTCTCAGAAGGTTTTCCTGATTTGCCCTTAGTGTCTGACTACAAATTACTGACCCCAGAGCCGACCACAGCCATTGTCCTTCAGCTGTGCTCCTCTAGAACAGTCTGCACCAGACTCTCATAAACACTGTGGACCGACTGACCCTTAGTACAGCTAAAAACACACTCTTTCTCTTCCTGTAACTGCAGAGCTACACATAAACTCTCTCTTTTGAGCTCCATATGAGAAAGATATCATCTCTGTTTTGTTTTCCTCAGATAGGATGCCTCTCATGTGCATATTCAGGTGATTGCTCTGGCCAGCTGTGCTGTCGTCATTTCTGGTTGTGTGGTTGCCATGAGCAGCTCATGTGAAAGTTTCGCCATTGATCAGGGTCCAGATTTTGGTTGTGTGGTCTTCACTGTGGCTTAATGACTTTGCACAGGCAGCATATGCTACCCATCAGCAACCCTGAAGGTCCCTCGACAGCTAATCATTTGGTCTTAAGTAAAAAAGCGAATTTAAATTTTTTAGTGTTTTTTTAGGATTGTTTATATATAGTTTGACACAAATACAAATAATATTTGTGTATATAGAAAGAGAACGTTTTATATAATTAATCATTTATTAATCAAAGAGTCATTAAATTGAGCAGAAAATAACAGTAAAGACATTTATAATATTGCACATTCTTTTATAATATTAAGATTTTTATAAATGCTGTTCTTTTGACATTCTATTAATAAAATAATCCTGAAAAAACATTATGGTTTACACTAGAGGTCGACCGATATTAAATTTTACAGTACAAAGTTTACAAATTTTACTTTTTTACAAAAACAAACAAGCAAAAAAAGGACCAGTAACAATAGAGGAGACTGGTGCTGCGTCCGAAAACGCATACTGCTTAAGTAGGTACTACATTTAAAACCGAACGTACTACTTGACCGTTAAAACAGTAGGTACTGTATAGTATGAATGTGAGTAGTATGAATGGAACTCGGACATACTACATCCACCATATTGATGTTGTCACGTGTCATGCGTCGTCACAACAGCGCGACAATTTAAACTTTCAATAAGTCATCAGTTTATTTAGATTGTGTTAAAAAAGTGTAATTTAATCACAAAAGTCCATGGTATGCTTACTACAGAATTCGGCCGGAAGTAGTAGGTCATCCGGGTACTTCTCGCCTACAGAATTTCGAATGCTATGAATTCGGACATACTACTCGCTTCGCATGCTGTTTTTCGCGTACTATATAGTAGGTAAGTAAGCGATTTCGGACGCAGCGTGGTACATGTGGATCCATCTGCAGACTTTTATTGAGTGGCATGGTCATACATGGGCTAGATCAGACAACGGCTAACAGCAATAAACCGCAGAATCAAGGTCAGGGTACACAGGCAGAGTTCAGGGCAGGCAGTAAACAATCGGAAACCAGAAAACAGTTCTAAGTGACAATGGGGAAAACAAACAGGTGTGTGTGATTAGTACAGGAGTAAAGGGTGATGGGAAATGGAGTTGACTGGAGTGCTTCTGAACTTCGTGACATAGCCCCCCCTTTAAGGAACAATAGTCCTGTGGATGCAACCCGGAAAAACTATCAGCATAGATTTTTCATGATAACGAATAGTTCTGGGAATCAATGTGCATGTGTTTCAATAAAACTGTATTATTGATGGAGAAAATTCAGCTGTACATCACAGGAGTAAATTATTATAGTATTGTATTATATATATTATATTATTGTATTATATATTCGAGTAGAAAACAGTTATATTACATTAAAATAATATCTTACAGTATTACAGATTTATTCATTTGATTTTGTCAAATAAATGTGGGCTTGATGGGCAAATGAGAAAAAAACAATTTGTCCTGTCTAATGTGCTGCTGTTTGTGTGTTTTCAGTCTATGAATCCTGCTGTTCCCTCAAATCCCCTGTGTTTAGAGGATGAGGACCATTATGAGGAGGCAGAACCATTTGTCCCAGCCAGTCAGTCTACAGGTCAGTGTAAAGGTTCATGCTTACTGAGTCTGAAATTTTCACTTGCTACGGGTCCGAAAACATAGAAAAGTGAAGCTGGTTCTAATTTTTTAATGACAGAAGATAGATTCTGAGACACTATGTAAACGATATTGACAGAATGCGAGGTCGTATTTATTTTTCAACATGCAAATTTTGAACAAACAATTCATACACTGTGTGCGATATCCTTAGCAGCTGATTTTATCTAACCCAAAACCAAAAGCTCTGTCATTTACTCAAATTATGTCATTCTAAACCTTTCTAACTTACTTTCTCATCGTCTCATGTCTCATGGTACATGAGACAATTCAACAGTTTCGTAAAACAACTGACATACATATGCAATGCTAAAATACCAATCCTTTCCTCAGATAAAGTGGACTCAGACAGCAGTCACTACGAGTCATATGGTGAAGAGGATGATGAGGAGTCTGTAAAGGACAAAGCTCATTACATCCAGTGGAGCTCCTCTCAACCGTGCTTAAGACCCGTGCCAGAGTCACGTATCTGTGGATATCTCTGGAGGAAAAAGTGGTTGGGTCGGTGGACCCGCGAGCTCTTCCTTATTAAGCATAACTCATTATTGGTAAGAGCCTCAATTTGGTTATATATGGCTTTATTCCAAACTGCCTTACTTTCTGTCTACACCAGGGTTGGCGAACATTGTTCTTGGTGACCCTCAGCCCTGTAGAGTTTTGCTTTAAACCTAATTGAACACACCTGAACAAGCAAATCTATTTCTGAATGTTTATTTTAAAGCAACAGGCAGGTGAGTTTTGATTAGGGTTGGAGCTGAACTCTGCAGAGCTGTGGCTCTCCAGGACTGGAGTTCGCCACCGCTGGTCTACACATTCATGTGCTTTTAGGTAGTATGTTTATACGTCCTGTTAAAATAAAGCTACAGTGTTTTTTTTACAATGATATAGTCCTCATCTGTCTGTCTTCATCTGAAGTATACATAAGACAAATTGAATATTTGAATGATTTTAAGGAATAGTTACCCAAAAATTTAAATTATCCCATGATTTTTTCCACTAATAAAAAATTACATTTGAATGTTGAACTGTAACACATTTTCATTTCATTCACAGTTAAGTGTTTAAAAACATTACATTCACTTCACATTTAGGTATTTTTGAAGTATATTGTTTCCGTAATAAATATATTTTTTAGTAACTTTAGGGTGTATAATATATGCTTAATTTTTCCCTGGTAGTGCTTTAAGTGCGCTAAAGACCTGCAACCTCTGCTGGAACTAAACCTAACCGGTTGTGACGTGGTTTACAAATTCAAGCATAGCAAGAAGATGCAGCACAAACTGAAGGTGGTGGCCGGTGCCGAGACAGTTATCTTGGGCTTCCAGAGCAGCACACAGGCTGAAGAGTGGAGGAAGGTCTGGACAAGTCTTAACACAGACTAAAATTTAACTTAAAGTTGCAGTAAAAGACAAGAAATTACTTTATTATTTATTGTGATCTACATTAGTGTAAAGGATTACTAAACAAAAAAAAGACTAAATAAAGGACAGGACTTGATTCTGTGCATCGATTGTTGATTGGATTCTGAGATTTGCCCATTGCATTTAAAAACAATGCAGATGAATGTGAGCTTAAAACATTTTTAAAAATGAAAATTTGCATGGATGTGTTATTGTTTACAATGTCTGATAAAGCAGGGTTTGTGAACTCAGTGCTGTTTGTGTACAGCATCATTACCAAGGAAATTTCAACTTTACTTTTCCAAAAGCGGAACCTAGTGGCAAAGAATGAATTTGCATTTTCTTTAAGATCAATGCAAACAGATAGTAGAAGTAGGCGGACAATATGCTAATGTTTCATGTTGACCTCAACATTAAACAGATTGGGATTTGTTTAAAAATGAACTCATTTCAATATTTCAGAGTCGACTCTTTCTTTTGAGAGACTATGACTTTATATATGATGCACTTTCAGATTTAAAACTTTGCAGGAGGTTTTCATTCACTTAGAGAGATTTTGTTTTTATCCATAGTAGATGCACTTGAACAAATAACTAACTTAACTGTTTTTTTATGTCTCATATGTAGATTATAGAAGAAGTGAGTGGCTCCTCTTATTACGAGCCTGAATCCCAGAGCTCCTCATCCATCCTTAGGAGTGAGAGGCTGGACTCTTGCAGGGTAACTCACTCTACAGGCACAATGCCAGTTTCTGCTATCTGCGTTAACAAAATTATCAATGTGATGTAGAGAGCTGCATTGGGATTTGGGGACCCAACGCAAATATCGCGGGTGCGGGCAGTTTGAACTTTACCGCGGGCGGGAATTGGCGGCTGAAAAAACACTGCAGGATCGGGAGGTAGCGACATGATGTATGATTTATGTGCCGTGTGATGGTGCAACGTTTTCGATAAAAACGAAATTACATTTGAATGTATTGTGTGTTTGGTCTTTCTGTGTTCTCATAGGCTAGCTGCTTTCAGACATGCTTTCTGCACATTTACATCAGGACCAATCAAGCCTACGGAATATTTCAATAGCCAAAATCAAAGTATTTGAATTCTAAAGAAATGCGCGGTAGCCTAAGCGTTTCAGATGTCCCCGATATCCCAGGCTATATTCATCTTCCCTACCAGTTTTTTGCTCCCTTCAAGGGCATTTCGGGAACGGGACGCCATTTGTAAACATGTTCCAAACGAAAGTGAGCAACTGATTATCTTCACGAAGTCTGTTAGCGAGGGGGACTATCTGTGATAGTGATTTCTGTTTGTGATCTTGTGATCTTGCGTTAGGAGCTCTTGCGATTCATTTTAAAGCAAAGTTGGGATTAATTTTGACTTAACATTGAAACCTAAGTAGAATAGGCTTATTAATTTTATCTTTTTTTTAATGTGATACAAATATTTTTTTGTGTGATACAAATATCAAACGCTTACAGGACACAGAAATGCCCTATACCCTTAAAAGAAGACACTTTAAGGGCTCTGCCCTTCGAAGGGAGTAGGGCATAGGGATGCTTACTTCTGTTTGGAATTCAATGTTTTATTAATATCATTGCACTTTTATGTGCTCTGTTTTATTTTGTGAAACCTTATTGCTTCATATATCACTCAGCTTTGCCCTCAGGCAACCAGTGTTGTCATGATGTTATTTCCTTATGCTCAAAACGATTGGTCACATGGCATTTACAAGTTAGGAAACTAAAAAAAAAAAAAAAAATGTTGTGAGCAAAGATGGTACATATTAAATCGCATGCTTGGGCATGCCAGCAGATAGCTTTTTCCAGGCGTTATGGAGCAGCTCGGCTGCTATCATTAGCCAGCGGGTCAGTTTAGTCTGTGAGATCTGTCAGTATTTCAGCGTATTCCACCGCCGTTATCAGGAACGGAAACGCTCTGTCCAGAGAGATGAGTGCCGCTTTGTGCTCACCATAGACCTCTTTCTCTCCCTCTCTCTCTTTGTTGCTCTAACAAGCCCTGCTCAAGCTCCAGTGAAGCGAGAAATTGTAAACTCTGAGAGTGTGGGTAAAGATAAGGCCGTAGTGTGTGTCTCTCCCAGAGAGAGATCAGATAAAGTGCAGAGCCGCAGCAGGACACTGGCGTACAGGCCTCCTCCTCTAATCCACACACCTTTGTATTCACTTGCAAATTCTTTTGGCCCCATAAATATGCATGAGCACCTCCTCAGACACTTCTCAATAACCGCTCTCAATTGATGCGATCAGATCTGGGCCTCGCTCTCGTTTTGTAGCTTTGTGTCCTGTCGCGTGAGCGCAGAAAGCGTTTAAAGTCTTTCTGTGGTAATACACAGATATGGGAGTGGATGTTGTGGCGCAGGTATTGAGGCTCATGTTTTATGACTCTCGCCATACTGTGGTTTGTGTATATAGAGTGCAGAGCAGTGAGAAAAGTGCACAATGCTGGGTTATCCTCAAGCAGACAGGCGCATTTATATATATGTATATAGCAGGACTGTGAGTAATACAGTACATTATAATGCCGGTTTCATATTTGGTCATAGGTTGGATTTATATGGTTATTAAAAACCTTTATACCATATTTAAGAAACGTTTCAATATAATGACATGTGTAACTATATAATAACAGTACACTGCTGTTCAAAAGTTTGGGGTAAATAAGACTTCTTTTAGCTTTTCGAAAGCCTCAACAAAGCAGAATATATTTGATCCAAAAGGCATAGACAAAATTGTAACGCTCAGCATGAAGGACGAGGAGACACTAGAGTCAGTTAGTAGATTTCTTGAATAATAAAGGGAAAGTCTTTGATCAATAAATGTCTCTGGCGTTTCAGCGCTTTCACAGCGATCCAGTTATTCCAAGCAGAAGAGTAGGTGAGTAGTACAGTAGCCTCCGTAGACAATGCACAAGACTTCCTCAAGCTTTACAGTGCGTTTCTTTCTCTTGCAGACATTGGTGACGAGTAAGAAGGCTTCAGGCCTGGTATCTGGGAAGATACGGAAGTGCAGTGATGAGTAAACACAGGTAAGTATGGTTTTCCACTCACGTGAATCTTGCGGCGCCCAGAGTGTGCAGATTATTAGAGCTCCTAGTGTGAGTTGTGCATTTCCAGGTAAATGAGTATCCACTGTTGAATGCCCTGTAGCAGGTAAGCAAATCTCCACAGTAGAATCCTACGTAGCAGGTAAGTGGAGCGAGGTAAGTAGAATCACTGTAGATTTCTCTGTTTGCAGACAGCACAGCGATCTCCTGTTGTCAGCATTGCTTGAAACATAAACTTGGTACAGCAGGATTAACAGAACAGAGCACATGGATAACATAAAAAGGTCATGAAGGTAAGAATTAAGGCATGTTAGGGCATGCAGGTGGCGGCGATTTACTCGTTAGACTGAGTGTGCTTGCAGTTGACTGCACTGATCCCAGTGCAGCCCTGGCCTGACAGTAGGATTATGCTTATACTTACTAGCTATATGATTATGTCTGGTCATGGGGAAAGGGGAAGTTTTTTCTTTCTTCCTTTTTGTAGTTACTGAGAAGCTGGGTTTGAACCTTTCCAGAGAATGAAAACAATTGGGCAACTAATCTTGAATTCAAATAGTACATGCAAGTTAACAAATTTAGCATGAGTGAAATGCCCAGCACTCAGCTGAGCTAAGAGCTCCAACCCTTTTTCAGTGGCCAAACTGAGAAAAGTTTTTTGCTGCAACTTGGACTGTAAAAGTTAACTTAATGCTCAGTTTTAGTTAGTGTTTCGTGATAGTGTCTCAGTTTACATTACATTTATTAGTAGTAGTCCTCATAGTAGTAATATGCAACAGTAAAATTTAAATAATAAAGATATATTTTATAATTTTACTTTGCAGTAATAACATTACAATAATTTCACTCTAAATTTTATCATTTAAATATCAACAAGAGGTCCTTGCAACTTAAGCCTTTATTTTGCCCCCAAAAAAAGGCAATTTGAGAAAATATCTTATTACAAATCCAGTGAAATGCTGTTATTGTCGTGCTTCATGAGGTTTCAAAGTTGTGTCCCCTGTCAACACAGATATTTAATAAAACGTAAAACAATCTGCAAATCTAAGGGGCAGCTGTCACTGTAACGAACCTTGCTACGATTCACCTCTGCTGATTAATGTCAGATCGGTTCTGTTAAGTTTTCGAATATTTTAAAATGTTAATATTTCCTGTCACACTGTTTCCTGTTTTCTAAAAATTAACAGATAAAACATTATGGCTACTAAATGAACTCCATTTGTTTTGTAAAAAAAAAGCCACATTTTTCAACACCAAACGATGTCACCACTGTAAGATTAGTCTGTTTTTCTGTCAGATCTATGTCCCACGTCAGATGAATATTTTAACATATGATTATGATATTTTATATTTGATGAGGAATTGTTAGTCATATCTGAAAAAGTAATCTGTCTGCTAACATGAGAATGTGTTTTAAAATGTACTAAAATATATTGATTGCAAAATATGTGATACCAAGGAAAGTTAGGTTGAAACAAAGCATAACTTATAAGTCATTTGTCTACAAGTTTTTTTTTTATATTTCACAGTTTTGTCCCACTTCTCAAGAATCAGTGGTAAGCAAAAATTTTATGAAAGATAAGCATGAAGAAATAATTTTTAGTTCCTATCCATTAATGCTGAATTCCAAAAATTTAATTTCTTAGACAGCATATTTCACTAAAAGGAGAGGGTATAAATATGAGTAAAGGGGGGAAAGCTATAGGACACATGAAAACAAGCTTCTTGAGAAGAGCAACTATTAGGGGTGAGTAACAGATGCATCTTTAATCAGGGATGAAGCACCAAAGGTGTGTAGGCACCTATTGTATCCGTTGCTGTTCATCTTTCTTCTGCTCCTTCTGCTGCGGGAAAGTTGTTTTTAGTAAGTTTAATTTTCATTTGTTTGTTTGTTTGATTTGATTTTCACCAAAATTGGCTCACATTATCTTTAGACCATGCTGGCAAGAAGTTATGGGATTCAAATGGATTCTTTCAACCGCTCTGCAATAACACATAAACAAATTTGATTCTATATCTTCGCAAAAGTTTGGAGTATTGAGTCCAAACTTGGTGCGTGTTATAACAAGCATGACCTGAGACTTCCTGCAAGTGTTTCGGCACTCTGCCACTCAGTGGTCAGGACATGCGTGGTTTATAACTTTTGAATTTTTTTGGCCAAAAACACACAACTTTGGTGCAGACTCGAATGATAATCCAATTTTCAATTTGTCAGCCATTTTGGGAATCTGAAAATTTAACACTTTATGTTTTTGTTCCTGATACCTGTGTTCTTTCATAGTAACTAAATATGTATGTATATGTAACCATACATAGTATCTGCAGCTGAAATATTTCTATAACTACACACATAACAACCCTCAGAATGGTGTGTGTGTGTACAAGTACAAATATGTAACAGGACATTGCTAACAACACTTTTTTCACTTCACTAAGTACTCTTGGAATTACTCTAGGAATTATATTAATACATTTTGCAACAAGAGCCACAGCTCGTTGTTTTTTTTTACTTTTTCACTTTATTTGAATGCCTTGTATTTATATGTATCTTTCCGGTTGAGGAATCCCATATTCAAAGAGCACATTGATTTAAGACTTTTAATACCACAGTAGCAAGTTTGTTTTGAATATGTTTTTTAACTTATGTTTAAGGAAGTGGAGATGGGTAGGTTTAGGGATATGTAAAGTGGGAGGAGTTGAATCTGCAGTTATACCAGTGTACTTACATGATAACTCCTCAGGAACTGTCCTCGTAGTATAAAGTGTAACTTTCTGGACACCAACCGCAACCACAATTTATATGTAAAGCCTAACTTACTGACCACTGCTGTGTAACATCAGAGTAAATCCATGGTAAATCCATAGGAATTGTCAACTTAATATAAAGTGTAACACTTTCTTTACCAGAAAGTGCTGTTAGTCCTGTTACACGTTTGTATTTTCATTACCAAAAAAGTGTTGTTACCAATGTCCTGTTACACAATTATATCTACACCCTTCAGTGGGTTGTTACATATGTGTAGCTTAGAGCATTAGAGCTGTGTGTCAATGTGTACTTACACTGTGGTTACACAGGTATTAAGGACGCAATATAAAGTGGGAAAGCACAATGCCATATTAGGAGACTGAGCAACATCAAATCAAATATTCACATGCTTGTATCTTTGGGTGTGGTTGACTTATTTTCACGGGAGTCACATTTTTAGACTCCTGGATTCATGCTGGCTAGGCAACAAATGCTGAATAGGAAATGTTAGGAAAATTCAAACAAAGTTGCCCGTCTGTCAATTTTTCTGTTCTCATATACATTTCTGTAACTACCAAACAAAATGAGATATTTTCACCAAATTTGACACGTTTATGAACACTATGAGGACACACAAAACAATTATGAGATTGTGCCTTTCAGTGGTGCTTTTAACATGAAATTGCAAATGGCTACAATTGAACAAAATGAAATAAAATATATGTGTCATGAATATGTGTCATCATCACCATGCCTTGAAGGGAAGGTTTTGAGACGGCACCACCTTGTAGAAGAAAGTTATAGTGAAATTTTAAGGAAATGCCAATAGCTTTATATAAATTTTGCCTATTGCAGTGACATTGGTATTATTAGACTCGCCATTTTGATTTGTGGTGAAAACTTTTCCAACAAAGTTGGTCTGATTCATACCACATTTGGCTCAGATCATAGTCAGATCAATATGGCAAAAAACTATGGATTTTGTGCTGATATACAAAAGTTGCTTTGACACAATCTGTATCGTAAAAAGCACTATATGAATAAAGATGATGAAAAGTTTTTGTATTCGCTTTAACATATTTGCTGGAAAGATGCCAGGCTGCATCTGAGGCTGTCTCTCTGCAAAGATTTCACATATTTACACCAAACTTTGTACAGTATGTGCCATTGTCACCTCAAACTGACCATGCCACATTGATTGTAACCTATTGGTCAAGAGTAATAAATCATTCAATATAACCATTCATTATAAAAGCTTCAAAAATGCTAATAACTTCTGATAGCATTAGCCTGTTGTAATGTAACTGGTCTTAAAATATGATTCCAAAATGAGTATGAGGCTGTATCTCTGCAGAGCACAAAGCAAATGCAAATGTAACTAACAAATATAGATTAAAAAAAAAATTGTGTCATTAATCACTTACCCAGATGTCGTTCCAAACCCATAAAAACTTTGTTTATCCTTGGAACACAATTCAAGATATTTTGGATGAAAACTGGGAGGCTTGTGTCTGTCCCACTGACTGCCAAGTAATCTACATTGTCAAGGTCCAGAAAAGCATTAAAGACATCAGAACACTTATCATCTGCCATCAGTGGTTCAACCATAATGTTATGAAGCAACAAGAATAAATTTTGGAAAGGAAATAAAACAAAAATAAAGATTATGATCAAAAATTTTCAGTCAGTAACAAAAAGTTAAATGTGTGTTAAATTAATGTTTTTTTCCCCTCTGGGCAACAAACAGTTTGTTTGTTAGTTTATGAGTGATTTGAGTTTTTTTTTCCTATAGTGCTTACAAGGCCTCCTTTATTGGGGAATACATAAAATGTAGACACCAGTTTAAATACAGTATAGTTAGACCTAATGACATATACTTTTTACAAAAATGTTTACTATTTTTTCATGCTTTTGGTGCCAGTATGGACTAGGCTATTTGTAAAGCTGTCTTTGGCCTTTACATTTTACTTATTGTCAATTGATCCTTCTTTTTTATTTTATTTATTAATTTAATTAGCCTACATGATTAATTAATTATTTAATCGAATTAAGCACAAATTAGCCATTTATAATTTTATAAAATATATATTATTGTATAGGTTTAGCTAGATCATGTTATAACCTATTACACAATGTATGATGTTATAGTAGTCATAAATGCAATAACACGCGGTTGTTGTTCTTTCAGAATTGATAATCCATCATCTCTTCATCATGATGCTGCTTCTTCATGTGCTGATGCTGCCGCTTCTCTCCGGTGGTTTGGCTGAAGTTGTGAAGGATTTCGAAAATAGCTGTGGTCATTTTTTTGCAAATGGAAAATCACCAACAAGATTTACTCAATCACAATACAGGCAGATCTGCCAAACTCAAAATAATGTTTATTATTTTGCCACATTCTATGACACTAACAACAAGATTCCTGTCTACTCTGCCTACAAGTTTGAAGGACTTAAAGACTGCAAAAGACTACGCATTTGGTACATTGAACCTCAAGTAAGTGAAATATTAGTCTAAATGTTACAGATTTTGGGAGTTTGTGTGTGTGTGTGTGTGTGTGTTTTCCCAATAGTTCCATCAGACTGAAGTCCAACATGTCTCTATACATTAATACATTACAATGTTTAAAGTAATTCAAGATCATTTATGAATGCAAATAATGTGTTAAACAGCTTTAAAATCTAAAGAAACATGAGGATAATAAATAAGATTAATTATTTAAAATAAAAGAGGGATTGCTAATATATGTGTAGTAATTAATATATGTGTAGTAATTATTAATAATTGTAGTTACTTCAATATACACTTTAATCATGTTACAAACAGACGACAGGCAGAACAAATAACCTTAATAACTGGACAAACACAAAACAAAACTCAACGGGCTTTTAAACAAGAAAACATTAGGGAGAACTCAGAACAGGAGAGGGACACAGGTGGATCGGGGAAACTAATTAACTAAACAAGAAACGGAACAGAACCAAACTAGGTATAATGTAAAAATAGCAATAAAGCAAATGTATAACAATACATTTAGTGTCTGTGGTACTTATTTAAAACTTCAGCCTTTAATGTCTGTGTCACATATTAGTATGTTTTTTCCCTTCCAACATGAACTGTCCTTAACTGTCAATATTTTGCAAGCAAAAAAATCACCAACAACATCTCCTGATTCACAATACAGGCAGATCTGCCAAACTCTAAATAATGTTTGTTATTATGCCACATTTTATGCCACACGTAACAATATCCCTGTGACTTCAGGTAATTACCATATTACAGTGTAGATATTTTTTTTTGTGTGGGTGGAGTCATTCTTTCCTGCTATAGTTCTGGACTTTGAAAAACTAATCATTAAAGTAAAATCATAAAAAAAACATTAATGGCATCCATGGTGCCCTCATAAGTTATTAGTCTTCTTTTACGATGTGTCATAAGTTTAAAGAAAACTATTTAGGATCAGAGGTCTTTCCAATTAAATCCATTGGTTCTACATTCCTTTGATTATTCAAGATCATTCTGTATGAGCACCAAATAATGTCAAACAACTTTTAAATGTAAAGAAATAGGATACTAAATCAGATAAATGCTCATATTATGATAGCATGATTTTTTTCTTCTTCTCCTAAAGCTAATATTTTCAAATGATTCTCTATTGCAGCTTGATGACAATTATGCACCCAAAAACATGAAACTCGAGAAAGATGTGAAAATAAAAGGACTTGGAGAGCATCAAGCTCTCGATGCAGATTATGAGGGTTTTTTACCTGATTTTGTAAGAGGACATCTGGCACCAGTCTACCAGGCAGACTCTCAGAGCTGTGCTAATGCCACCTTCACTCTCACCAATGCTGTTCCACATAACCCCTCTTTTAACGGAGGTCAATGGAGGGTACTAGAAAAATACATTGCAAAAAACCTCACTGAAAAATGTCTACCTAAAAAATATACTATGTACATTGTGACGGGGGTGGTACCCGATAAAAAAACAAAACAAAACAATAGAGTAAACGTGCCTAGTCATTTCTGGACTGCATACTGCTGCTTAGACAAGTATAACAAATGTCAGATCTCAAGAGGGTTTATTGGCATACATCAAAACATTACTCCTGAAAATAAGACTGTGGAGGATTTAGAGACAGACTTGAAAACGCTTTATAATGTTAATTCATTTAAGTTGTTTGGTTGAAAATCCAACAAAAGAAGAAGAGAACACTAAATCTTAAAAACTCCACTTTTATATGTAAATCTTCATTTCCTCTGATTATTTGATGTTTGTCTGTAATAAATAATCAAATCAATTATATTATGCATAACTTAAGTAGTAGGCCTATAGTAAGTAACATACTGTATTCATTTTGTTTGTGCATACAAACCAATTATATATCTGTGTTTGTATATGCACATATACTTTTTCTGTTGTTAGTTATATCTTTGACGTTATTCTATGCTGCTCTGTAATTCATTTCAGTTATTCTAAATAAAAATGTATGTAAAAAAAGTGTTCATATGTTGAATGACAAAGCAGGAGGTTAGAAATATTAATCTATCTCACTCCAGTGTATCCTTACCTTTTTTGTAATATTTCTACAGCTGCCTTTGACCTTTTTATTTTTTATTTGTTGAGGTTTCTGCTGCTTGGACAATAAGATCTGCCAAATCTCAGGAGAAATAATCAGAACTAACAAGAGCATAAGATAAGAGATAGATTAGACAAACCTTGATAATTAATCTTTTCTAGTGGTTTGATAGCTCTACAAATCCAACAAAGACAGCAAAAACATTATTTCACATTTTAATTATTATAATTGTTTCTGACTTCATGATTGTAGTTATCAACTAAATTATTAAATCATTAAAATATATTTGACTGTAATTAATAATTAAGCAATTGCAAGTGTAGATCAAATATTCCCAGTGTATGGCAGCTGTAGGAAAGTTGTCAGAGCATCATCTGATCTTTTTGCCCAAGGATGTTGTTTATGCACAACTTTTAGCCTGATTGGTTCACTGAGATATTAAATGAATAATTTGATACAGTGCCCTTATTGTGTACATACATGTGTTTATATTTGAAAATACTGAGCTGTAATTAACTATAATTAATTCTGTTGTGACATCTATAAATAAACTCTTGACCTCTACCACTTAAACCTAACCATGCCACCAAACCTGCCCCTAACCATACCTGCACCCACCTTACTAACAGCAAACCCAACATGAACAATATAGACACATTGTACCTAACACTTTATTATTTATTCAACGTTTTATTCCCCTGTGTTTATTAACA
>JAUCMT010000160.1:19808013-19834190 GCA_032357475.1 Enteromius thamalakanensis
GTGTGTTCACTAAAGTGGCCGAGGCAGCCCTGACTCCTCTGAAGGAGAAAGGGGTTTGTATCCTCAACTACGGGCAGGAATACCCCTAGAACAGGTCTCCAGGCATGCTGTGGTATTCACAGATGCCTCCACCACAGGGTGGGGTGCCATGTACAATGGGCATGCAGTCTCAGGGGTTTGGACGGAACCTTATCTGCATTGGCACATCAATTGCCTCGAGTTGCTAGGAGTTCGTCTCGCCCTGGGTCATCTCAAATAGTACCTACAGGGACGTCATGTTCTTGTCCATATGGACAACACATCGACCGTTGTGTACATCAACCATCAAGGTGGTCTACACTCCCGTCGAATATCGCAGCTCGCCCGCCACCTCCTCCTATGGAGTCAGAAGCATCTGAGGTTGCTTTGTGCCATTCACATTCAAGGTGTTTACAACCAGACGGCCGATGACTGTCTCGAGCTGTTTGCCTCTCCAGAGACCTCTCACTGTCAGTTGTTTTTCGCTCTGACCAAAGGAAACCTTAGGCAGAGATGCCCTGGCACACAGCTGGCCTCAGGGGCTATGCAAATATGCCTCCCGCCCAGTAGCCTTCTCACACAGTTCTTGTGTAAGTCAGGGAAAATGAGGAGCAGGTCCTGCTGTAGCCCCTTATTGGCCCACCAGTACCTTTTTCCCCGGAACTCATGCTCCTTACGACAGCCCCTCCCTGGCAGATTCCTCTGAGGAAGGATCTAATGACTCAGAGAGGAGGCACCCTTTGGCACCCGTGCCAGATTTGTGGAAATTCCACGTCTGGACCCTGGACAGGACTCAGAGATTCTAGGTGACCTACCCCAAGGGGTAGTTGACACTTCACTTCTGTGAGAGTGCCTTCTACAAGAGCTGCCTACGCGTTGATATGGAACCTGTTCCAACCTTAAGGAGAAGAAACCCGGAGATGCCCGATCAGAATAGTGCTTCTTTTCCTGCAGTGAGGGTTGGAGCGAAAGCTGTCTACCTCCACCCTTAAAGTCTGTGTGGGCTGCTATCGCAGCGAACCATGACCCTGTCGATGGCAGGTCTGTGGGAAAGCATGATCTGGTCATCAGGTTCCTTAGGGGGGCCAGAAGGTTAAATCCTCCTGGACCTCCTACTGTACCCTCTTGGGATCTCTCTCTTGTTCTAAGAGCCTTAAGAGAGGGTCCCTTTGAGCCTTTGCCAGCAGCCGAGCTGAAGAGGGTAGGGAACTTGCAGACATTTTCGATCGACGATTCGTGCCTCGAGTTCGGGCGCAAGGATTCCCAGGTAACACTGAGGCCACAGCCCGGCTACGTGCCCCAGGTTCCTACCAGTCCCTTTGTAGATCAGGTGTGAACCTCCAAGTGCTGCCCTCGGAGAAGGCAGACCCAGCCTTACTGTTGCTGTGTCCCGTCCGAGCACTCAGATGTTACGTAGACCGCACACAGAGCTTCAGGACCTTAGACCAGCTCTTCGTTGTCAAGGAGGTCGGCAGAAGGGGAAATGCCGTCTCTAAGCAGAGGATGGCCCACGGGATAGTGGATGCCATCACCCTGGCTTACCAGGCTCAGGGTGTGCCCTGTCCCCTCAGTGTACGCACTTTTGTAAATAATCTTCAAGCATAATTATTTAGATCTTTCTCAATAAGAAACATAATTCAATCAAGTGTGCCGACTTTTGACTTGCAGTCAGTGTTTTGTGCTTCATATTTTTGCAATATAATATGTGATTATAATTTAAAGTACACCGTTATCTCAAAATATATCAAATAACCTTGACAGGACTAGAAATGAATCCAAACACACATCAGCTCTCAGTTATAAAACTATGCAAGACATATCTGACATGGCCAAATAAAAATATAAAAAAAGGAGTCCCGCTGAAAAGCATCTTTCAGAAAGAAGAAAAGGTATATCAGATGACAGCATTTTTCACCAGGTTATTTGGAGGGAATGGGCTCTTGTCAGCAGCAGAGCTCATAAACAACCCTTTGTTTGGTGATTATCACCTAATTACCCCCATAAGAAAGTTTGTGACTGACATATATGTTATTCATCTTATCTGTGGTAATCGGAGAGGCTTCACCAGACCCAGCTGAGCAGATCCAGTTGGCCTCTGTTTCGCTAATATCTGTCTTAGCACTGTCAGAAATCACAAAGCTCAGTGGAAGTGCACAAACCTGAGGCCTTGCAGGTGCGTGCGTCTGCCTCTAGAGTGTATCCGTCCTGACAGTGACAGCGGAAGGAGCCTCTCTCATTGAAGCAGTGCTGACTGCAGACGCCCGGGGGATGGCATTCGTCGATGTCCTCACAAGTCTTTGAGTCGTTACTCAGCTGGAAGCCCATAGGACATGTGCACTGGGCTCCAAACGGGCCCTGGATGCATCCGTGAGTACAGCCCGCGTTGTTATCAGAGCAGCTCTCCTGATCTGTGAGGAAGCACAAATATTTAAATGAATGATGGTGGAAAGAAAAAGCATGCATGGTATTCTGTTAACATGCTTAGTACAAAAATTAAATGCAAGGGGTATTAGGACTGGGCAGTATCTCTATAAATTTGTACAAAAAGTTACAATTGCCTAAAAGGTGTTTTGTTTTCATTTAGATGAACCCTTTTTGTGGCAGTTTAATATATTTTAAACAATAAAAGTTTTATTATTAACTTAAACCATGAAAATAACTGAAATAAAATATTTTATTTTAAATAAAGAAGAGAAAAAAGAAGAAGCGGGTGGGAAACTTACCTATTTTAACATATTTTATTTCAGCTAGTTGTTAATTTTCATTTATCTTGATGTACTAAAATTATCAAAAGTAACATAAGTGAATGTTTTGCAAATAACAAAGTTTCAAGAGGAAGCGTTGGATGATTAATCTCAGCCGGCCCGCATTACCTAATCAAACCCGACCCAATTTCTAAGTATAAACAAACCCATTTCCTTTACTTCCACATCTCGTCTTTGCGCATCCCTCCCCCACCCCTTCTCCTCCACTCATCCGGCTCGCGCCTTCCTGGGGGGGCAGACGGGGAACAAACCAGACGCCGAGCTTCAGCCCTCTCTAGGGTTCAAACCACTAGGGCTCGGAGTCTAACTTTCCCCCGGCTCGCCCCACCCGGACAGCACGCTAAATTTGCTTTATACGATTATTAAGGAAGCGCGAATTCGTTAAATATATATATAATTTATAAATTATAATTAAATTCAAATCCATAAAATATAAAATTAAAATTATTCCAACTATTATTAAAAACTATAATAGTATCTCTGATGCGACAGACAAGATGCAAAAACTACTACAGTAAAAATTATAGTTAGTAATAACCACAAGTTATCCACACAAAGTTTCCACAGATTTTCACCAATGAACCAAAATATTTAATTATTTTCATGTATAGGCACCAAAAACCTATACACTATATATACTATAGCAATATTTATCTACATATATTTTATCTACTGTACATGGCAATTAAATTAATGCAAGAAGTGAAATGCAGTAAAAAAACAAACAAAAAAAAAACTAATGAAGGCATGTTTTACAGTTTTTCACTGAATAAAAAATTAAAGGAAAAATAATATTGAATTATTTCATGTATATGCACCAAAAACAATACATATAAACAAATACTGTAGCAATAGCTATCTTATTTATATTTAAGCATAAAAAAGTCCATAAAGTTGATAAATAAAGTATATTGCTTAATTTTTAAAATCACTGCAAATATATTGTGAATTTTCCATATATATAGTGCCCAGCCCTAATGTTTACTGTCGAAATCTAAGCTACTTATCCATTTCTATGGACTAACACATGTAACATCTTTCAAAAACAGTACTACACACTACATCTATAATGCTAAACACACGCAATCTCTCCATATTTAGACACTCTGATCATAACTGGACGGTTAGTGAGTACAGCAAGACAGATACTTGGATAGATAGATTAGTGCTTCATGCAGAGGATCGTGGGTGATTAGGGACTTAGCCTACCTGGTAAGGGCTCATCTGTGAGAAGGGAAAGCAACATGGAAGGAAAATCACAGATCATTTCAATGTTAATTTCCAGATTAGCTAAATACATGCATGATTTGATACATGGGATTTATAACACAGATGATATACTTTATACATCATGTATTTGAATCAACTGACTGAACACAATATCAAAGGAAATATTAAAGATTTCTAGACAAGTTAAGCTCTAACAACAGCATTTGTAACATAATTATGAACGAAAACAAAGCTGGACCCCAATGACTTCTCTGGTATGGAAAAAATACTAACTACTGAACACCAGAAACCCACATTCTTCAAAATATTTTCTTTTACGTTCAGCAAAAGAAAGAAACTCAAACCGGTTTGAAACAACTTAATGGTGAGTAAATGATGAGAGTGTTTTGATTTTTGGGTGAACTATCCTTTAAAGAGTATCTGCCTATATACAGTACTGTACACAGCTCATTAGGATTTAAAACAAAGCAGATATGTTTATTAGAGACGTATTAGCTAAAGACTATCATCAACTTCTAATCTTAACAAAAGCTAGTCAATATATTATACTGTATGCTATATCTTATACATTTTATATTCAAGTATATAATATCCTTAAAGAAATTCTAAGAAATTTATACTTTATTCAACAAGAATACATTCAATTTTTTAAAGGTGACAGTTAAGACATTAATAATATTACCAAATATTTCAATACCAAATAAATGACGTTGTATTAATTAAAAAATATATTTTTAAAAATACAAAAAATATTAAGCAGCACAGTTGTTTTTTATAACTTATTAATAATAATAATTATTATTAATAATAATAATAATAATAATAATAAATGTTTATTGAGAAGCAAATCATCATGTTATGATTTCTGAAAGATCATGTGATGCTGGAGTAATGATGCTAAAATTTGCTTTGCATAACAAGAATAAATTACAAATTTAAATAAATTACAAATATTTAAAATATAGATTTAAATGGAAAACAGCTATTTTAAGCAATTTTACTGTTTTTTTTATATTTTTGATCAAATAAATGTGCCCTTGACTTTTTCTTTAAACCATTAAATCGGGATACACAATATTGGAAAACCAAGTCTCTCCTGTGTGGAAATTACAAGCAAATTATTTTATACTTTTGGTTAGTTTTTAACAAGAACTAATTTGTTCGAATTAAATAAACAGTGATGGCATACTTTTATAATGACAATACACTGAAGCTTTGAAAATAAATTTAAATATATATCCTCTTAGAGGCTACTCTTTTTGGCACAACACATACTTTTTCAGGCCAATGCTCATATATGTACATTTATAGCCATTATTGGCTGATTCCAATATTTGTCTGATAATATTGTGCATCTCTAAAACTAAATAATAATGCTGCCCTAATCTTTTTAACAGTACCGTACATTTCTTACATACTGCTATAAAACATATGTCATGACTTACTGCAGAGAGGGGATTCATCGGCGCTGTTGGGGCAGTCTGGCGTGTTGTCACACACCCTGCTGAGGTTAACACACACACTGTGTCCAGGGCACTGCCACTGCCAGCTGGGACAGCGGAACGGCGGAGTGGGACAGTCTCGCTCATCACTGCCGTCCCGACAGTCGTTATCACCGTCACATATCCAGCCACGGAAAACACAGTTTCCATTATCACAGCGGAACTGCGAGGAGGGACACGTGCGCGGCGGGCAGGCGTGGTGCTCGTCTGAGCCATCTTCACAGTCTGGGTGCCCGTCACATTCCCAGGTCGAGGGAATACAACTGCCGTCTGACTGGCACTGAAACTCACTCTCGTGGTGACACATGCCAGGCGGCCTTGTTGCTGGAAGGGTCGAAGGTCACGTTAGCTTCATTTAACTTACATCATGATACAAGCTTCCAGAGGTTTCTATATATGTTCTATATAATATTCTTTAAGGGAAGACATTTTCTCATTTTCCAACTCCTGTAGAGTTAATTAGTTGTGTTTTACCTTTTTTGAGTATGGTGACTCATACTTGGAATTTGTGCTCTGCCTTTAACCCATCCAAAGGCAAACACACAACAGTGAACACACACCTGGAGCAGTGGGCAGCCAAGAGGAGCAGTTGGGGGATCTGTGCCCTGCTTAAAGGTCTAACCTCAGTCGTAATATTTAAGGTGGAGAGAGCGTTGGATATTCACTCCCTCCACCTACAATTCCCGCAGGACCTGGGACTCAAACCTGCAACCTTCGGGTTACAAATCCAACTCCCTATCCATTAGGTCACAACTGCACCATCACTGAATATGATTAAACCATTAGTATCTCTCGTTCAAAAATGACCAATGAGTTTCTATATTTTTCCTATTTAAAACTCGACTCTTGTTGTTACATTGTGTACTAAGACAGACAGAAAATAATGTTCATTATAAATATAATAATGTTCTTAAATGTTCATTTAACTCTAGGGGAGTTGGAAAACAAGCCTATTTTATAAAAGGATGAATCAAGAAGATTGAATCAAAAGATAAATGAATAAATAAATGTAAAAAATCACAATGATTAAATTAAAACAGACTTAGGCCTTATCCCAGTCTAAAATCGAAGTCTGAGCTGTTTCAACTAAAAGAAACGTGTGCTAACTGATCTTAAAATATGTCAGTGCCTGTGTTTTGTCTCACCAGTATTGCTTTTATCTAAAGCATATTTATAAAAACTACTTAAATGTTCTAATTAAACTATTACCCAATCCTGGCTTAACCTAAGCACTGTCTGTAAAGCCAGGACATTATATTTTGTAACATCTTTACGCATTATCATTTTCATTACACTGAAGCACATTTCTCTATTTCTTCAAAATATTTTTCTTTCATAAATTATTGCTATAGTATATGTGCTATACGGTTAACAAACAACTATAATAATGTTTTATTGTGTAATAAGAATCACCCTGCAAAATAATGATTTTTTTAAAATTCGATAATAATTATTATCAATTCTAGAATTATTTGTACGATTTTTTTATACTTACGACAACCAGATTCATCCGAGCGATCGTTACAGTCGAACACCCCATCACATCTGTAGTAGGAATTGACACACTGATGGCCGTTTGCACACTTAAACTCATACGCTGTGCAGTTGTACACTGATGATCAGAAGAACAAGAATCACTCAGATCAGGAAAAACAAGTCAACAACTTCAAATCTGTTTGATCTGTATTCTGTGATTCTATGTATTAGTCTATATTTGCACAGTTATTAGTGGGTATGTCTGGTTTATGTTGAAACATGAGAAACAATTTTTATAAACAATACAAATTATTTTAATAAATTGCAATTAAAAAGTTTGGTCCTGCATG
Organism: Enteromius thamalakanensis; assembly: GCA_032357475.1. Taxonomy (NCBI): domain Eukaryota; kingdom Metazoa; phylum Chordata; class Actinopteri; order Cypriniformes; family Cyprinidae; genus Enteromius; species Enteromius thamalakanensis. The sequence continues at coordinate 19,815,355 of JAUCMT010000160.1, forward strand.
TAATTAACTCTTACCACAGCCCTGTTCATCCGCTCCGTCTGCACAATCTCTGTCTCCATCACACACATAATTGGGGTCAATGCAACGGTGGTCTGGACACTGGAACTGACCAGGATGGCATGTGCCAATCGAATCTAGAAGAAGAGACACTATGAGAAAAGTTCATTGTGCAGAAGTTGTACTCTTTCAAAGCCCAAGACTTAATGTGATTTTTAATTACGTTTCATTCAGATGTTTCATTTTTAAAATACCTTAGGATAAAGGAAAGTTCTAACAAGAATATACAGTGGAATATGAAAAGCACAGAGCTTAGAATTTGATAGGACATATTTACTGTAGTTACAAACTCATCTCAGAATTTAAAATCAAAGCCTTCTGTTGTACTGTATACTGTATTTTTTATGTAATTTATATATTTGAATATTCACAGTGTGTTTATAGCCTCTTCTATCAACAGTGCCCAATGTGTAATTTCTGTTGATTCCACAGATTTAATTTAAAGTATCATTGATATACTATTATAGTTGTATTAATAATTTAAATTATATTAAAAAATTGTATCACTTTAATTAGGTTCTGTAGGTAATTTAGTTTAAAAAAATTAATTTAAATAAAGCTTTTATTTATTGTTACAAACAAAAAGACAATAAAAAAAGGTTGTAGCTGAAATAAAAAAAAAAAAATTTGTAATCGAAAATGTTTTTTATGGTTTTGGTTTTAGGTACTGTAACTATAATATCCGTATGTCTCACCACAGTTGTTCTCGTCGGATCCATCTCCACAGTCGTTGTCGGTGTCACAGAGCCATGTGCGGGGTATACAGTGATGGTTGGCACAGCTGAACTGGTCAGCCTGGCAAGTGCCAGGGGTCTGGGTGGGACAGTCTCTCTCATCACTGCCATCAAAACAGTCATAGTGTCCATCGCAGCGCCAGCTTCTGGGCACACAGCGCTGATTGGCACAGGTGAAGGCAATGGACGAGCATGTGTTATCTGCGATCCAGCAGAGTGAGGAAAAAATGGACATGCTTATTTTCATAGTAAGTGGGAAAAGACTTTAGTAAAATTTTTCCTAAAATACAAAAAATCCCTTTAAAATGCATGCATTATTTTAACTAAAGTAGAGCATGGCACTAGCAACGTCATGATTATGGGTTTTGACTCTCTGAGCATACATGACATCATGATATGTGACCCTGGACTACAAAACAATGGGGTATTGTAGCAAGAGCCCAAAACACATTGTGTGGGTCAAAATTATCGATTTGTCTTTTATGCCAAAAATCTTTAGGATATTAAGTAAAGATCATGCTCCATGGAGAGATTTTACTAAGCTGCTAACTGTGTATAGAGTTTTATAAAAGTGACCCAAGTAATGAAAATAATGTCTGTGTGAATGCTCAGTACTCAGTACACTATCATCATAAATACTCTATATGAAATATAGAGTAAAACATTACTATTAGTGCCGCAGTTTGCCTCATCGCTGTTGTCGTGGCAGTCATCGACACCATCACATTGGTAGCTGTGAGGGACACATTTCCCATTAGTACATGAGAAAGAGTTAGAGCCACACTGGAGGGTCGGCGGCTCATTGGATGGATCGTCCACACACGTCTGCTGATTGGCTTCCAGTTTCATTCCATACGGACAGCCACAGACTCGCTGGGAGTACGGCGCTGGGAAACAGAAATGACTGCAGTCTCCGTTTGGGTTTGTTTGCCTGTTGCAGAAGTTAGTTCCTGTTGAGAGTAAAAACAAAAAAAATAAAATTATGTTTGATTCATTTGCTGTATTTAAATAAACAACCTTTACAAACCTTTGTAGAGGCATTACATTCAATGCAAAATGAGTGAACTAAAAGAACCGATAAAAAGCGTGTCTCACCAATCTGGGAGTCTGTGTTGAAAGATTTGACATGCATGATGTGGCTGATCCCTCGTCGTATGATCATCATCTCCCCTCCGTCTGTTTTACGGACCCTCACGATTCCACCCAGCCTCCAGTCGGTGAAGTACACATAACCTAGACCAGCAAACTTCATTAACGTAATCAAACAGGCCATCTCTGAGAAATACCAGGCCATGAACTTTGACTTCTGCCTTTTTATCTTTCAGCACCGAACTGACGAACTACACTGAGGCTGTAGTGACCTTCATTTCACAGATACCAGACGTGACTATCCATCAGTAGGTTCAATTAAGACTGCTTTCTAAAAGTCGGCCACATCTCAGTGTAGAGAGATATACAGATACTACAGATTTAGAATGATACATTGATAGTACAATAGATAGATAAACACACCTCCAAAGACAGTAAGTCCAAACGGATGAGAGATCTGAGTGATGCGATCCAAAGACAATCTGTTTTGTCCGTCAAAGTTGCTGTGCTCAATCTTATCAAAGAAGGCGTCAACCCAATACAGCCGCATGGCACTGAGAGACAGAGACATGATCAAGAGAGGGTTTTAGACCGATGCTGAGAAACAGGATTATGTCAGATCATGATTTAAGGAGATAAGCAGTGGGTGTGCTACTGAATGTGCAAAAAAACAAATAATATGAGTCACGGCTTAGTTAAAGCAAAGAGAGGAAGGTTTATAAATGAAACAGAAATGTGTTTGTGGTATGAGCACAACTGAATTCTATAGTGTTGTAGTTTAATTTTGGGATCTGTAACTCACCTCCAGTCAATGGCCAAGCCATTCGGCCAGCCAAGAGTAGTGTTTACAATCGACTGAGCATGTGAGCCGTCTCCCCAGGCCCGCATAATCTTCGCTGGACGGTACCAGTCAGTCCAGAAAATATAACTGCCGAGTACAAAGACACTTCAAAAGAAATAATTCACCCAAAAATATAAACATTCTTTCATTATTTATCAATGTTTTTTTACAAATGTCAGCCCCAGTCCTCATCACTGTACTGAAGAGAGGGGCCAAAAGTCATGGGTTTGGGACGTGAGGGAATGCCAAAATCACCACAAATCGTCACCCCTTGCCCTCACCAAAAGCCAAACGAATAGGTTGGGATGTATTTGAAACCATCCGCTGGGTTTTATTTATAAACTGTGAGGTATAGACAGTTTATCTGAGTGCTCTGTGGGGTTTTCCCCCGTTAAGCCAAGTTCTTAGTGTGCACTACAATACCGGCCTTCATGCAGCACTAATCTAGTCTCCTGGGCCCAGAGGCCTCATGACTTTGAAGCCATTGGAAATGTCCCACTAGCACGGCATAAAGAGGTCCTTTATGTGTGCCAGGTTCAAAGCAGGAGCAATCTATGAATGGCTGGGCACCTCCTGCATTATGAAAGGTGTGACTGGACACAAGTGGCCCGATTGTTAATGCTTTTTCATGGTTTTAGGGAAACATAGAGGCAAGGTGAAAGCAGGGCTCCCCGAGCTGTGTTTCTGGCTCACGGACGCTCGCTGAATTGTGTCTGTTGACATTTGAACATGCCTGTGAAGTGTTTCACAGTGAAGTGTTTATTTTGTGAATGCAACTTTTGGCGTACAGTAGAAATGGTTCTGTTCTCATAAGCTGCCTGTAAAGACATCATATTAAAGCATCATAGCGAAAGCGTTTCAAAAAGATACAATAGCAGCATAACTATAGCATATTCATGCATCCTGTAATGCAAGACAAATACTGATTATAAATATAATTAATTAAAGGGCCCCTTTTATGGATTTTTGAAAATGAGCTTTCATGTAAATTATAGTGAATGAAAACATACTGCAATTTTTTTAAATCTGAAAGTGCACTGTGTATAAAGTTATTGTCTCTCAAAAGAGTCTACTCTGAATCATTGAAACAAGATGTTTTTGAAAGAGTCCCAAGCAGTTTCATGTTGAGGTCAGCATGAAACATTAGCATATTTCCGGTCCATTTGTTGGTCTTTTTGCATTGGTCTGAATGAAAATGCAAATTCATTCTTGGCCACTAGGTGCTGCTATACACAAAGCAGAACTATAAAAACTATAAAATAAAATTAAATATTTAGTTTGACACTACCTGAAAAGAAGACACCAGATTAAAATAAAATAAAAAAAAATAAAATAATAAAGAAATAAATCTCAGGCAACTATAAAAAAAACAGTACTCGAAATTGCTACTAACTAAAAAAAAAAATGTATGAAAGCAATTAAAGCTACAAAGTCCGACAGACAAATAAATATATATATATATATATATATATATATATATCAAGACCTTCCATGATATCAAAAGTGACCGAATTTCCAAAAGGCTTCGTTGTATAAACATGAGCACGTAACGCATGAGGTGAGGGTGTTTTTATATCACTGTATTTCTGAAGAAGGAATGTCTTTAGAAAATATTACTTAATAAGATTATTATTATTATTATTATTATTATTATTATTAATTATTTAAGCTCTAAATAAGATTTTCTAAAATTATTAATGCTTATTCTTATCCACCTTACCCCATTATCTTATCTAGAATAAATTTGCATTTTTAATAAATTTGCCTGATTTAAAACATATTTAGCTTGTTATCTAAAAAAAATTCTCTTGAAGAACTTACCTGTTGCTATTTAGTCTATTGGGATGTCTACCAGAGGTTTAGTTTGGGTCACAAACTCTCTATAAGGAAGACTAGCCAATAAAGCACTCACCCAGCCACTGGGTGGACCACTATGGATCTGGGGTTGTTGAGGTTTTGTACAATGGCTCGTCTGGACTTATCCGCGACCTTCATGACAGATATACTCCTGAAGCGTGGATCTGTCCAGTACAGGTTCTTCGATATCCAATCATAAGCAAGATCTTCCACACCATCCACCCGATTGGCTGTTAGTATCTCCCTGCCTGTGCAGTTTAAAGCAAAGAAACACAAAGATTAGAGTGCAGTCCACTCCTAAAATATAATGCAGCACAACTGTTTTCAATACTAATAATGACAATACTTGTTTCTAGAGCAGCAAATCATCAACACTGAAGACTGAAAATTCAGCTTTGCAACACTGGAATAACTTATGATAAATGTTTAAATATATTTAAATAGAAAACCGTTATTTTAAATTAAATTAGTATGACTTTATCAAATAAAGTAAGATAGTCCAAATGAATATGCTATCCATTATTTGTGGCTCACAGGTGTTGAATGAAACAAGTGAACTGTCTATATTGTTTTGGGTTGGTTCAGGGGAGGAGGGTATTAGTGTCCTGGATTTCTATTAGAAATGTAGTCCAACACCAGCGAACACATTATCTCATGTAGTTGGCCTTTGAAGGCAGCTGATAGGCGAGATCACATGCAGCAAAATGTGTTGTTGGCACACAGCAAATATACCGAGGGCTGAGTGGAGTATTCAGTGAGTATCAGTTTCTCATTTTATCTGCTTACAAGTCAAGGACATTTCATCAAGCAGAGCACAGTTTTTTTTTGCACCAACAAAATGAAAAAATCTGGACTGAAGAGCACTCCAGTGAACACAAGCAACTACAAAATATGTTCAGAAAATAAAGGTGGGGTAGGAGATTTGGTTAGAAAAACATGTTATGCTTGCAGAAAGAGTGGGATCTTATGCTTTTTAAAGCTAGATTGCTTTTTTTTATAACTGTTGCTGTTAAAATATAAAAATGAATAAATTAAATTAATAAGTGCAGTGGCATCAAGTCCATTTTGAGCCAAGTGGATTTTGAATGCATCTTAAAATATCAATGTGTTGTGTGTATGAATCCACAAAATAATTTCAAAGTGTAAAGAGCTTGCAACATCATTTATAAAGGTGAGAGTCAAGATATTTCATAATGCATTTGGGAATGTTTTAAATAAAAACTGTGTCACATGATGACCCCCCCAAAAAAATGCATGAATAAGTGAAATGTAAAAAATAATTTTAAAAAAGTGTTGATGATGGTATTCCCTTTCAATCTTCTAACGATGCATCAAACATTTCTTTTCAACAACAAACTATATCTAGTTATCGTTCTATAGTTATCAACGTCTTTATAGTTATCGTTCTTGGTGTGAATGACCCTTTAAAAAATCACAAACATATCTATTGGAGGCGTTAAGATTTTGGCCTGCAATTTTTTAAGAATTTTACTAATCAGCTTTAATAATTATTATTATGTAAAATATTATCTGCAACAATTAACATAATTTTACAGTGCTACCCTGTAATAAGTTTCTATTATTTACATTTTATAAACTTTAATATGTAGGCTATTTAAAATGATATTATAACTTTGTTTAAAATGCATGTTTATAGGTTCTGTGCCAACTTGGGAATGCAATGATGGATTTTGTTGATGTTAAATGTTATATGTTGCAAATACGTCTGGAAGAAGTTATTTGAAATTGCTTTTGCATGTAAAATCTAAGTCATTCTCACAGGTTCCATCAACTTTCTGTTTGTAGATGATGTCCTTCATCGTATCAGAGAAGAAAATCGAATTGTCCGCAGCACTGAAGTCCACTCCAACGAAATAAGATGGTGTTCCTGTGATGGGGAGAATGATGTCTTCCTGTGTGGACAGGTTGAAGGGGATTCCTCGGACCGCAAGCTGACTGGAGAACAGCAGAAACTGCCTCACAGCTGCAAGACACATATTTCATGAATAGATTTCTTTAAACATGTCAACATGATTATTTTTTTATGATGCAACCTGATTAAGAAGCATAATATGCAAAACCATAAACACAAGGTATGACTGAGATCTGTCTTACACACGCATCTCTTGCCGTCAGCATGCAGATCGTAACCCATCCGGCAGCGGCAGCGATATCCCAGACCTCCGTTATCAGTTCTGTGACTCAGAACACAGATGTGCTCACAGCCTCCTCGATCAGTGCCACAGGGGTTACTTACTGTCCGATCAAACAAACGTATATGTCAATAAATCACAAAAACAATAGCTATAATTTTACGATGCCTGCAGTTTTTTGTTTAAAGTGGCTACGTTTCAAAGTTATAATTTTTTTTTTAAGTTATAATCTAATAGTTATATTTTATTTCCGCTTTATTTCAATTAACAAAAAAATATTTTAATAATTTTACTTAACAACATAGGCTCATTTTATTGTACAGAATTGTTTCTTTTTTAATAGTACTTCTATAACCGAAACCACAATGAAATGCTATATTTCCAGGACAAAAATTACACTGCTATCTTGCTGCCGACATCCAACAGTTTTACTTCCTTACCAAAGGGCTGTCTGTATGCATGGACCACAGTCAAGCCATGTGGTCTCTGAGAGGTCCTGTAGAGCTCTCGTGGGCTGTTGTCGCTGTATTTATTAGCCTTCATAACGGCCATCTTGGTCCAATCAGTGTAGTAGACCGAATGCTCGAACAGAGTGATGCCAAACGGATGAGGAATCACAGACCCACCATGGACCACAGTTTTCCTATTGGACAACTCAGAGTTAACAGGCTTCCAGAAAATATGAACAAATTATAAAAAGCAACAAATAAAACATGTCTGCAAGCTAGATACCTGTGCAAGCCATCATAAGTTGTGGTTTCGATATAATCGTAACGGGTGTCCACCCAATACACTCTTTTAGCCTCAAGGTCCAATGTAATCCCAGCAGGCCAGCCGAGTTTGGTCCTGATGATCCCGAAGCGATTGGTCCCATCCATGTAGGCCCTCTCCAAACCCGGTTCTCCATTCAAAGTATCCCAGTCAGAGAAGAAAAGGTACCTAAACTCAAACACAACAAGCTCTTTGTGCTACCTGGTCTCATGGCATAAACAAACATTGGTACACTTTTTATCGGGACACAAAATATGTACCAATAAGTACATATCATTGCAGTTTCAAACAAAACTAAACAATTAACTAAGTAAATTATAGGCAGTAAAACACTGACACTTTTTATTCCATTTCACACTCACATGGTTTTGATTAATAAAGTGTAATATTTTTACAATTGCTTAAAGAATATCATACTACAACTTCAAACAATAATTAATATGCTGAGAGATTTGAAAACTGATGCTTAAAAAAGTTAGCATCACACACATCCAGCTTCATATCTATGGGGTTGCATAGATGGTAGTTTGTTTGGTAGATCACAGTGTAAAGAGATGCAATTGAGAGACAAGGTGCTCTGGTTCAAATCCTGTGTAACTACGGTTCAACAAAACAGTTAAAATCTGTGTAACAGGAAGTTGAAATGGTGCGGTTGCATCAACAAATGCAAGATCTGGGATGGTAGGTCTAGGATTGGATTTGGTGTAAAGCTTATTTCTAACATTAGCAACAGTGCACAAATATTTAAATTTGGAACCACCGCAATACATAAGCCTATCTATATCCATGTAATAGAATGTGCCAGGGTTCACATATTGAACCTGTGTTTTAGCGGACATTTCTGATTGAAACTGCGGCGGAATGTGCAGGAAGGTACGTAAAAACAGCATTGCACAAAAAGTGCACAGGGGTACATATTTTTATGAGACTAGGATTTTTTTTGTGTCACAAGAGTTTTAATCATTTAAAACAGAAAGAGGAACTAATCCTAAATAATGCTATCCCATTATAATGATGCATCATGATTTATTAATCTCATGTTGCACTAAAAGAGATAAAGAGCAACTTGAACTTCAATGGTATTTGGGCAAATATATTGTTAGCGCTCAGTTTGAACAGCATCAGGTTACGGATAAAACCCTTGGGGATAAGAACCAAGATTTTGAAATGAATACCCAAAGAGCGCTATTTTCAAACACCAAAGCGATGCAGTTATATGCATTTATTGTCACTTCTCAATTTAGTAGGAGGCCACCTGGCCGTACGACCCTATCGGGTTTCTCATATTTGCTAAATTACTTCTGACTAATCCTCACAGACAGTGTACAACATTCCCGTTCTCGGTATCTGAGGCTCCAGATCTTCATGATCGCTCTTACAATGGATGCGGATTAGGCAGAGGAAGCGAGGGTAAGATTAAAGTTGAAGGGTCTGACGTCTGCCTCAGGAACTCACCCCACAGTCGGGTCAAGCGCCAGACCTCTCGGGTTGCCCAGATGCTCGGCGATCAGGGTGACTCGATTACTTCCATCCAAGTCCACCATGTCAATTCTGTTGACGCTGGCCTCAACCACGTACAGCTTATTATTCACCCAGTCCACGGCCAGGTTCTCAGGATAGTCCACGGATACATTCAGCACAACCTGCAAATGTGACCCGTCCATATACACCGAAAACACCTGTTTGGGGCAATTAGAAAGTAGAAATTACAAATATTGCCATGGCAAATTGAAGAACTGAAATTGCTAACTAAATTAGTAAGTAAATATAATTGATAAGGTAAAAATAAATAATAAATATTATAAAGACTATAACTATAGAAAAACATGTTTATATTGAAATATATAAACATGTTAAAAAACATGATTATTGAAATAAAACAGTTGAAGTTGAAGAGCTAAACATTATTTACTATACTACTGAATGTGAATTACTGAAAATGAATATCATACAAAAATATTCTAAAATATTCTAAAATAAAGAGTATATATTAACTTAAAAAACTACATCAGTAAAACTAAAACAACTTTATTGTACACATAAATGATTAAATAAAATATATGAACAATAGATTACAGATGCAAACAACATGAAAACTAGAAAAAGGAATTCACTAACTAAATTACTAAATAAAATTAATATTAAAAACATATTATAAATAATATCATAAATACATAAGCTATATTAAAACAAACTGAAACAAAAACCAAATAAATTAAAACTAAAACAGTTTTGTTAAATTAAATAAAAATGATATTAAATATAATTATTAGATAAAATATTTTGACTACATGAGGACAAAAAATGTTGAAATAAAAATAATAGAAAAAAACATTATAAATAAATAAATAGAAATAAAATAAAATAAATAAGCCAAAAAGAAATTACATTTAACCAAACTTACTGTAAATAGAATATGTTTAAAAATTAAAAAAATTAAAACTAGAGGAAAAATTAAAAGCTTATTCAAAATAGTATTATGTATATAAACAATATTAAAATAACACAGATTTAACCAGCAGAAATCCCTTTGCTAAACAGCTTCATTTAAAAAGCCTGAAGCTAATGAACTCTTCTTAAATAATCATGGGTAATAAGATGGTCTGGCTAATATCATCTGACATCGTGAGTTTGGCTTTCTCCGCTGCCCCAGAGGTGGTACTCTGAAACCACTGCCCTATTGATTAAAAGATGGCACCAGTTTCTCAGGCTGGATCCCTTGGCATCATAACACAAGCCAAGGCACCAATGCTCTTTGCAGGCCTCGCCCTTTGGAAACCAGAGCCAAATGTCTAAAAGTCTGTGATTCTGCGCTGACCCGTTTACAGAAACTCAAGCTGTGAAGGTGCTCTGGTAGTGTGGCACTCTGAGACCCCCTGCCACGACACTCACAAAACCGTCTCCTTGCATGTACTTACTTTTTTTTACTCCGTGGCTGATCTCCAAATCACAAAGTAGCCAAGAGTTTGAAACAAAGCTCTGAGTTGGCCAAAGAATGCATAAAAAAGGACTGATTCTGCACACTCACTCCCGATACTCTCAGGTTGCATAAAATGAGGCAGAAATATGCAAGCATTCCCCCGCATATCAGACACTTTCTGGAGATTAGGAAACGTGGAGTCTAGCACCGATCTGAGCCAGTTACCATGACTGTGGCCCTTCGGGAGCCAGACTGGTCGCCCATTATTAACGTATTAGCAGTATCTACAGGCATCAGCTGAAGAATCCCCTTTCCGCTGACGAAGAGCCAACTTCCTTTATAGCTTTTTTCTTTAATCCTCAGAGACCAAGCACTGATATTGCTTCTTTTTTTCTTCACATTGTTTTAGTGTTGGCATGAATCTAAATATTAGTTAAACAAAACGTAAAAATACATAAATAAATAAATAAGGCTGTAAAATTGCACCATTGCATTTTCTACTTTGGAAAAATACAGTTTTTACAATTTAATGAATACATTAGTGACGTAAAACGATTAATTTTAATTGTTTAATTGTTTTAATTTCAATGTGGATCTCTGAGGGTTAACGTAACGTCCTGATTGCTTCAGGAAGAGTTTAGGGAGGCTTAAAAGATACTGGCACACTCTGTTTGAGACAGGCAGACTTTATTTGGGCCTTTAGCCAATGGTTGTTGCTGGGGTGTATGAGAGGTGAGATCAGAGCAGACTGACTGCACAATGAAGAGATGTGTGTGTGTGTGTGTTGAGGGTGAGGGACCTTAGCACATGTCCAAGGAGGAAGAGCTGGTATAATGCAGTGCTTTGTTATCAACAACAAATGCAACATCCACATCGCTCTGCCTGACAAGGATAGTACTTCAGTAATCTGTGAAAAGTCACTTATTAAATTCGGGAAAACTGAGAACCCGTGACAGGTGCTAGAGCATTAAATGATTGTAAGTGGGAAAATTAATGCCACACACTCAGCCATGAAATCTAATAAACTGTGATCTAAGTCCATTAGAACTGAGCTTATATATGATGATTATTAGATGACCATCCTTAGGGTGACCATATGTACCATTTTCCCAGGACATGTCCTGGCCAGGATTTCTATATTGCATAAAATATCTAGGTTTTGGCTTTTTTTGTTGGTGCAGACCGATGACATTGGCTCCTTATTTTTTAAAGATGCTCTGGAGGTACTTTAAATCAAAGCAATATAAAAATCCTGTCCAGGACACGTCCTGTGAAAATGGCACGTATGGCATGTATTATTAGATTAAGCTGAAACTATAAAACACACCCCCAGTTTCACAAACAAGGATTAGTCCCAGACTAGTCTGAGCTGTTTCAGCTAAAAGAAACTTGGACTAACTGATCTTAAAATATGGCAGTGCCTTGTTTTGTCTTAAGATGAACACCAGTATAGTTATTAATGTCTTTGTGAGTCATTCTTTCGTGTATTCAGAGTTGTTTACACTGTTGGATTCTCATGCCATGCATGGACAAAGTTTCAAAAAACAATTTGGACATAAATATATATATATTACCAAAAATATATATTTTTTAAATGTTGGTTTTCATGACGTAGATGACAAAGGAACTCCTTAATGGACATTTCTCACGGAAGCACGCATCCACGCAGGCATAGACCAGAGGGAGCGAGATCGCGCTCATGAACACACTTAATTTGGCTGCACAGCACATCAAGTGTCTGTGTCAGGAGCTGTATCATTATTTTTTAAGTACATTTAAATGAAATACTTTGTGGAGATATGAAGGATGCAGTACTACTCTATGGGGACTCAAGATTAACATGAGATTGGGAGAAACTGCATGTGTTATGCCCCATTTAAGTGAAACTTGCGCATCGTCGTGGCAATATTTCGTGGACACGTCAGTTTACGTCATTCCACGACCCAACATACGCATGTTAATTCAAGTGAAAACCAACTCCAATCAATAACAGGGGTAACACAGTGATCCAACAGACTAGTTTGTTGGCGTTTGTCTTTGCGGTGTGAATTGGCCTTAAGATGTGTTTATGAAACTACTTTAAAGTTCTAATTGAACTATCGCCTTATTATCTTATTATATTATTATCCCATCAAATCGTGCGCTACTACTATATAACTAAACAGCTAGAACCCCTTCTCTCAGTATCTTAATCTAAGCATCCTGCCTCCACCCCTGCTCGTCCATCCTCTAGCTTTCTCCGGGGGGAGCATGCAGGGTTCGGACCGGGCAGTGAGCCTATCATTTCCTCAAGCCCGGTAGGGTTGATAAATATATAAATATGTTGTTGTTAGTCTGTCACCCATTTTACCTTATTTTGGATTGTGTCGGTCCAAAAGACTCTTTGCAGCTGGTAATGGAAGTCCACCCCAACAGCAACTCCTCTGTTCTGGGACTCGACCAGGGTTTGAGCGTTGTGTCCGTGGACATCAGCAATCAGCAAGTCTCTCCCGTTGGAGAATATAAGCAAAGGCACCCCAGCTGAAGATTGCCAAACAAATGTAATTAATGTGGTAAGCTTGAAAATGAAGGATACAGTTTGACAAATCTTAGGAGAGCTCACATAATATAATGTACTTCTGATAAGACATAACTAATGTGAGAGAGTTTGGGATAGGCTGTGTGGTGCCAGCGTTTGTTATTCATTTCCAGGGCCTGCCAAACAAATGGTTGGGAGGAAGACATTTCAGGAGCTTAATAACACACTGGCATTCAATGCAAACTGAGGCTCTTGAAAAGAGCTGGGCTGCAAAAAGCCTGATTAATTGACTTATAAGATAACAGATAACACCAGGAATATTGGTCGCAAAGATTCTTATGTGAAAGCAAGAAAATATAAGTAGCAAAATATATATATATAAATATATATAAATAATTTATTTTGAATTATTTCTGAAGGTACAAACTGAACCGAGTAAAGAAACACAAGTAAAATATGTGTAAATCTTTGTAAAATATTTTTTAAATACATTTTAATTTAATGATTTATTATGAGAAAAAGATATTTTATTTTTCTAAATCTGTTAACCTTTAAAATATACTACAAATAAATATTCATTAAATTATTAATTTAATGTGATTTAATATTAGAAAAAAAGATACTGCAAAAATAAATACTTTTTGTTTTCAAAATTAATTTTAATAGTGTTTAGTGTGAGAATGTAAAATTGAAAAACAAAATGTGCAAAGCTTTTGTGAAATATATGTAAAATAAATATTCATTTATCCAATAATATCCAATAATATATTTTATTAGAATAAAAGTACACTGAGTAAAATAGAAAAAATAGTTTAAATTAATATTTATTAATTCAGTATATATCTTATTAAAAAGTAAACATAAATACAATTAAAATATACTTTTAAATCTGTGTAAAATATATTTAAAATAAATTACAAAAATCTATCAAATTTTGTTCAAGTGTGCATTTTTTTCAACTACGTTTTAAATTGCATTAAAACAACTACAAGCTGCAATTGTAAAATATGTTCATTTTATCACTTTAATCTGAATACATGATGTTTCCAAACCATACTGTAAAAATATGTATTGTAGTATGTAAACATACATATCCTTCGGTCTTTCTACTTCAATTTTTTTATTTTATGTGCTACTTGCCATTTGTTTGTAATTAACTGTAAAATTTACTAGCAAAGTTTAAAAAAATCAGTGCACGTTAGATGATCTGACACTGATAAAAGAAAACTTTCTGACTCTAACACTGAAACATGACTTTTCTGTGAAGCTGCTTCGAAACATGAATAGTGAAAAGCCTAATATAAATGTACTTGAAGTGAATCAGTTAAAGCACTTCAAACACAGCATGCTATAGGCCTGAAGGGACTCACACGAGGGGTTTGCGCGGCAGTATTTGTGCTGCTCCAGAAGATAACCGTCTCGACAGCTGCAGCGATGGCTTCCAACCCCATCCTCACACAGCTGGTCACACATGCCCCACAGACTACAGTCATCGTAATCTGCACAGAACACGGGGAGAGTTGATGGGAAGTCACCCGTTTGACTGAACATGAGCAACTATTTGTAATCACCAATCTAAGGTTTTACCAATGCACGAGCGGCTGTCGTTGCTGACCACGTATCCCGGAGGACAGGCGCAGGTTCCTCCATCAGGAGAGGAGTGACAGTGATGCTCACAGCTCAGAGAGGCACAACGCCAGATACCTGACACAAAAAAGCACTCCAAATGTTACAGTAGGAAAACCTCAGAGGAGACCCACAAACAACACAAAGAGTTAAAGCAAACACAGAATCCTGGCAGATCAAGGTCATAGTTAATTATAATTAATTATTATTATTTATATAATTTATAAATTATATAAATTTGACAGGAATTTACCATTTACACATTTAACAGGTTTTTGCCATAGCATTTTCATTTTTTTAACTTTTAAAATCATGGTAATATTTATTTATTTATTTATTTTATGCCAAAAATCACTGATATTAAGTAAAGATCATGTTCCATGAATAGATTTGTAAATTTCCTACTCTAAATATGTCACAACTGAATTTCTGATTAGTGATATGCATTGCTAAAAACTTCATTTGGAAAATTTTTTTGAACCCTTAAAATGCAGACATTCAAATCTCTACCAAATATTGTCCCAACCTTACCAAACCATACGTCAATAGAAAGCTAATTTATTAATCTTTTCATAAATTATGATTGGTTGTTTTGTGTTCCAGGGTCAAACTTGTGAAATGAACTGAGTGTATTAAAAATCAATTATCAGTGAAAAAAATAAAGCTTAAGCATAAATTATAAATATTACAATTAAAAAAAAAACTAAAATGAAATACTGTATTTAAGTATTTGTTTAAATGTTAAAATTGTTAACTAAAAACTATTCAAAACATTTTGTTTATTGTCAACTGCAATTGATAATTTAATTCCAAATTATTAATAATAATTTAAATAAATAATGAAAATAAACAAAAATATAACTGAACTTAAGCTAAACTGCAATAAAAAATAATAAGTAATATTAAAAGAACTACAAATGACAAAAGTACATTTCAAAATTATTAATATTTAAACTAAAATTAATGTTATAATTTCTGTCAATGTTCTCCCCTGTCTAGTTTTGTGTAGACTTACTGTACGCTTTGTACCTTTTTTTCTGAGAGTGTATAAATAATAATAAAACAACACTAGCAGAAATCAGCTTAGGAGAATTCAGGTGGTAACTGACTGCAGTTGCGTCCAGCAGTGGTGTTGGTTTCATCTTCTCCATCCGGACAGTGGGCCGTCCCGTCACAGAGATGGTCCAGAGGGATGCAAACACCAGAAGAAGGACACGGCCATTCCCCGGGAAAACACTCCCGCTGGACATTATCTAGACACACCACAAAAAATACCATGTTCAATCCATGTCAGTCAAGATACTTTAATGATCTGAAAAACGTACAACATTTCCACAAATCTAGCGTGAAAAAGGACGTTTTAGGAACGCACCGCAGCCTCTCTCATCCGCATTGTCCTCACAGTCGTCCTCTCCGTCACACAGCCAGACCTGATGAATACAGCGGCCGCTGGGACAGGTGAAGTACGTTCCTCTGCAGGTCGGGTAGGCTGTAGAGAATACATTGCTGTGAACATCCAAACACCTTTACGCCACCTTTTTACATTTTTTACAGCTGGATTTGAGGAACTGAGGGACGAAATATACGTACTGCAGTTCTGTTCATCACTTCTGTCTCCACAATCGTCATCATGATCGCAGATGTATCCGCGAGGAATACACTCGCCGTTACTGCACTGAAACTGACCGCTGCTGCATCGCTGGGCTGAAAACAAACAGCAAATATGTCTATCCACGATGCTATTTCATAAAAGTTAGACATGCACCAGGTTAGACATCACTGATGGCAAATATCATTGGTTTTAGAATATGAATCAAATTAGAAATTTAGCAAATAGCATAATTAATCAACAGCCCTTTATTAGTTGTTAAACTTTCACTGTAGAGAAAAAAACAGCTTAAACATCCTGCCTTATATCTTATTTTGTATTGATAGTGTAAAAATAAGTTCTATAGCATATTAGCTAACACTTAGGTACACTATTAGGTGGCTAACAACTATTTACTTGCATTTAAATTAATCATTTGTTGCATTGCACTTATTGTGTACATATGTTTTAACATTGTACTTATAGTTTTTATAATACATATAAGTAGTTACATAACGTAATTTTTGCAATAACATATAGAATTACGCTGTTGACCCATACTTTACACCTTAACCCACCCTTAAACCTACCCAAACCACCAAACCTGACCCTAACCTTACCCTCATGCAACCTCAATAGCAGCAAAAGTGATTTGCAATACAATAAGACCACAAAAAGTACACTGTACTTGTTTTTTTATTTAAGTATATAGTTGAGGCCACCTATTACTAATTGTGACTGTGACAAATTATTAAAATATTCTTTTTACTAAGAAATTCTTTTTACTTTGGTTTCTTTGGGGAACCAAAAATGCAATGGAGAAGACAAAAAGTCAAAATGACATTATAGCTTCAGAATAAATTGTAAAATTGCGACTGTAAAACCAGCGCAGATGTTTTCCAGGCCTTCCAGTAGATGAATGTGTCAATGTGTGTGTCCTGCCAGGAAAATACACTCACTGCAATTGGCCTCGTCTGAGCCGTCTCGGCAGTTGAGCACCTGGTCACAGCGCTGGCTCCTGTTATAACATGCCCCGTTAGCACACCTCAGCTCCGGGCACTCTGGGTAGACTGAGAGAAAGAGAGCACGTCCATCACTCACTCATTCAATTAAATATAATCACTCTGTAATAAGATACAGCGCTCCACTGCAGTACGGCACCGGGCGAGTGATCTTAATGTGCGAGCAACAAAAAAAAAAAGCATAAAGCTAATGTAGAAAACAAACACAAACTTCTGCAGCTAAATGAGCATTACTGTAAGTGCATAGCAGGTCTGTTAGAGTAAAGCAGTGTGCGATAAGTGCTCGGTGATGAACTGACACTCGCACTAATCCACAGAGGAATCTGCAATCAACTCCGACAAACAAGAAGCATATTGTGGCCGTTTCTGTCCATCAGCGAGACTCTTAATCTTACAAATTGATTAAAATGCCAAAGGAGCCTTCGAGGGGAAGGAAATACACACACGCACGGACACAGACACAGAAACTATATAGGGCTGGGCAATATATCAAATGTTCGTAATTCATTTGCAATGTCTTGCTATGATGTTTATGCACTGTTTCATTCCTGACTAGTGCAAGTATGAGAGTATTAAATTCTTAAAAATGCAATGCAATGTCGCTAAGGTTCTGCATCCTTAATCCAATGCATTTCCGCAAGAAATAGGATATTTAAGGAACAAGGACATGAGTTTAACTACTGGGAAATGACTGGATGGTAAAGAGCATAGCAGAATGGAACCAGGTGTGTTTGATGTGAATTTCTAAAGTAAATGTGCCCAAAATAGAAACAGAGTTGGTCAATTTAATTCAAAATAAATCACAGTTGATTTAAAACTACCTCAGATATATATTTATTGTCACGAAGGAGGATACGAGACAGTACAATGAACCGTCAAACACAACAGACATCCGGGGAATTTATACACATAGATGAGTCAGTGAGTCAGTGGGTGGAGACTTGAATGAATGGCTATGGCAACAGACAAGGGGGGCAGAGACATGAATTGGAAACCGTGACAACATATAGGATGGGTGGCGACAAGAGTTCATTGACAAACAGTTCAGGTATGAAAACAGAGACATAAAACACAGATCACAAGTCAGACGCTGGAGTGCCAACCAGAAACTGACCTGGCCACTCCAGCTTGATCGTCACATTTATATTGTTACATAGAAAAGAAAATTATTAAACAGCAGTTGCATTACTCATTTGATGAAAAGTAGTATCTTTAAGCAAGGTTATTCATGATATTCATTAGTCATATTATTTATAGTTATTGTTTTTGAAAATCTATCTGTATATTATTTTATATAATTTAATTTTATAATAATAAAATAAATGTAAATAATGCTTTGCATCACAGTAATAATTTTAAACTTATTTAAACTTACTTATTTAATTTTAAAACATATTATAATTTTATTTTTATTTTTTTTTTACCAAACACAGTAAATGCAAACTTGGTGGTCAAAAGATACTTCAAAATCATGAAAAAAATCTTAGCAACCCCAAACCTTTGAATGGTACATTGAATACTCATAAACAACTGTAATATATATACAGTAGGGCAAAAAAGTATTTAGTCAGCCACCAATTGTGCAAATTCTCCCACTTAAAAAGATGAGAGGCCTGTAATGTTGATCATGGGTATATCTCAACTATAAGAGACACAATGC
>JAUCMT010000160.1:19840171-19852855 GCA_032357475.1 Enteromius thamalakanensis
TCAAACTTGCCTGGGTGGGCCAGAGAGTAATGTGGGCGGGCCAGTGCCGCCCTGGCCCATTACTGGCTACGCGCCTGAACATCCACCCAAAACATTCTATCATCTGCATAGCAAAACCCTAGCAACCACCCAGCACTTTCTATAAACTGCGAAACAACACCCTAACACCAACCTTGTTTTGTACAGTGGATGATAATGTACTAACAAGCAGTTTTGAATCTATCACTAAGCGTGGCTGTTTGGATCGGCTGAAACAAGAATCTTATCTGACCTGCTGCCTTTTAGGAAACTCGTGTGAGCTCAAGCGCACAGCGCCTGCCAATAGGAAACTGAGAACCGTGCTAAACTATGAGGTCATCATTGACATTTAGCCGAGCAGAAAACCTTGCTAAAAATCTGAGCTAATATGTTTAGACATCCGACTGACAAAAAATTGGTCTTACATTGCAATAAAGTAATCTCTAAATAGATGGAGGAACTACTCCCTCTTGTTGTGAGACATGGCAGGTTGGAAGCATTTAAGCAAGATTTAAAGGAACAGTTCACCCAGAAATGCAATATAACAGCAATTTATTGTAATAATGACCATATAGCTCCAAAAATAACTTCTTCTGTTTTCCGGGTTTGCAGTAAATAGATTTTTGGGAGAATTATTTCTTTAATGTGCAGTGAAGGTCATCCTTCAGTATGAAAGCCTGCTTTTTCCTCACAATGTTTATAGTTTATATCTCATAATCCCAATTTCTTTCCCTATAATTGTGAAATATAAATATGACTTTAAAAAAGGGCAATTCTGAGGGGGTAAAGTAGGTTTTTGTCAAATATTACTACTCTCAATCCTGTTATAAATTGCTCTTTGATATTAATTTAAACATATCATAGTGGACAGCGCCTTGGTTCTGTGCCATAGCAAAACAAACACTGTATTAGCAGAGCATTTATTATGTATGAGTCAGAAGTTTATCAGCCTCATGCTCGTGATGTGCTC
This sequence comes from Enteromius thamalakanensis, assembly GCA_032357475.1. Taxonomy (NCBI): domain Eukaryota; kingdom Metazoa; phylum Chordata; class Actinopteri; order Cypriniformes; family Cyprinidae; genus Enteromius; species Enteromius thamalakanensis. The sequence continues at coordinate 19,841,160 of JAUCMT010000160.1, forward strand.
TTTAATAATGAATTTGCCAGAAGGCCACGGGGGTTTGTGCTTGAGTTGCGGCGCTAAAAGCTCAGTGAGGGGCTCCTCATAGCGAGAGGTCTAGACCAAACACCACAGCAAACGCTTTTAAAGCATGCCAGCCAAATGGGCTTCCTTTTTAACTCCTTCAACAGCCAATTGGGAAACGAGCCTTTTTCCTGCTCAGTTTACTAATGATAAAATTGCTGCTACTCGCTCAAAGAAAGCCTTTGTTGGCAGGACATGATCCCGGAGGTTTCAGCAGCGTCTGTAACGCACAGGTAGACAATTGGCATATACAGGATCTGGGAGGTGAGACGCTCTTACTGACACCCGCTCGCGAGTAATACAATTTTAAACATCAGCTATAGACCGTTTCCACATGCACTGCCAGGATACGAGCGAATGACAATGTTATATTTTATACCTGATTTTCACCAGGGTCGTTTTAGTTGACTGAAACTAAAAAAACATAAAAGAGACATTTTTGTTACTTGAAATAAATGTTGACTAAAATAAAATAAGTATAAAAACTAAATTTATTTTCATTGTTTGTTTGTTTTGTTTTTTTAAATTGATCCATTTTATTTATTTTTTTTATTAATTTGTGTTCATTATTTTCTATTCACTAATATTCATTTAACTTTAAAGCACTAACTAAAACTAAAGCTGTAACAAAAATTAATCAAAACTTAGATTAATTAATTAAAATTATTTGAAATAAATATAACACATTTTTTTTAATATTTGTTTTATTTTTATTATTTCTTTTTTTCTTTTTTCTTTTTCTAATTTCTAATTATTTTTTCTCATTTCTATTAATTTTATTTCATATTTATTTACATCTAGTTTATTGAAGTTTATGTGAAATAACTAAACATAAAACCGAAATAAAAATCATAAAGTATACAACACAGATCTAAAATATGCTACTTGAAGTAAATGTTAAGGGAACTAAAATACTAAAATTTTTTAAATTTTAATTACGTTTAAGTACAAAAATAAAATAAAACTGAAATAAAAATAAACAAAAAAATATACAACAGACATATTTAAGGTAAAAAAAATGATAAAACCCCACAACAAAATTTCTAACATTTGAACTAAAATGAAGTTGGTAACAAAAAAAGCACAAAATAAAAGATTATTAAAAATATTACTATTTACGCTAAAACAACACAGATTTGCAAATGAATTGTTTTCTCTCAGTTTAACAGTGTGAGTCATCTATATAACCTATCAGTGCCAAGAGCCGAAACCTATCCGCCGAGAGCCTGGAAAATAAAGCCAGTGTTTCCTGACGGTATCAGCAGCTGGGAAAAGCAACAGGTAAAGTGAACAGCGGCAGGCCTATCCTGTTCCAGCACTCAGCAAAACCAAGTATTTAGCCCCGTCATTTCCTGGGGTGTCTTTAAAAGACTTCTATTTGGACGTCTTAACTAAGTTCGCGTGAATGACAACAGTTATGCGATTGTCCCGGCAGGCCTTTGTCAGAACAGTGGCTTGTATTATGCAAATGCCGCCCTGCCGTTGATGGGGTGTGCGCTTGTTTTTCCTTCCTTCATTAATGTCTTTGCTTAGCCTGTTTTGTTCCATCCGCTGTTTCCTTTTTTGCCCCCCTCAGTCCCTGTCTCCTCTCTGGGCATGTCTTTTCTAATTAGCCAACTTAAACCCTCAGCAGGCAAGAATCCCTGAAACTATCTGAGGGGAAAAACAAGGACGCGCCAACGTCGGTCCACAAAGAGAGTGCGATGGAGGAATTTTCATTAGAATGAAGCCTCCCAAAGGCTTAGACCCCACTGTGAGACCACAATGGCACAATGGCCCGGCTGGCGGGGCTGCAGCCCCATAACTGAAAGTGTCAGCACGCCAAAAGGCCCGATGGAGACGGATAACAGAATGGGGGAATACAGTAGAGCTTCCTGCAAGAAAGAAAGCCGAAAAGAGGCCCATCCTCCTCCATTCTGCCATCCCTCTTTCCCTTTAAAAAAAACTAAAGGCACTTGCCAGCCACTAGCAAGCCCCCCAAAACATCTCTGTCCAGTCCTGTGGGGGCCATGGGAGAGGTGCTTCTTCTTTCATCAATGCCGCCTTGTTTTGGGGCTCAACCCGAGTGAATGCATGCGCAGGAATGGCTGGCAGACCTCAGCGCCAGAGCTGGACGGCCATACTGCCGAGCCGAGAGCCGCCGACCGTTTCATATGGAAATGGACGACGCAGAATGCAGTCAATTGCTTTACAACTGACTTTGGCTCGCATTGCCTATAAACGAGTTGTGGAAAAAAGACCTACTGGTACGCCAAGGCGACGAGTGGAAAGGAGGCAAACATAGAGTCGGGAAGCCTATTAAACCATTCAGACCGGCCAAGATGACTGCCATTACAAACTTTAGAAATATGTGAAACCAAAATATTATCCAAATTATTGGTACTTTTTGGGATAATCAGCATGCCAACATCTACATGCAAACATAATAAATAGCAAAAAAATGTGCAATAAACAACATTTTCGTGTCGTTTATTTATCTAATAAGAAAATATAAATAAAATATTCATTGTTTAATCATAAAATGCAATTTAAGAGTAACCTACATATAATAATAAATAATAATAAATGCTGTTTATTTAGCCAGGGATATTATTTAAAACTAAAACTGTGTATGTATATATATATATATATATATAATTCATTCAAATAAAAAATAAATAAATAAATAAATTACAATTAAATATTAAAAAGGCCAAGTGCCAGGGCAACATTTCTCTTCAGTAGAAATGAAATAACTAAAACTATATAATAAAACTTAATAAAAACTATATAGACATGTTTTAAAAAATAATAAAGAACAACAAAATGACTATAACTTTTAAAGTAGAGAAAATATTAATAGAAAACATTCAAATAAAACCAAATTCTAAATATTAGCAAAAACTATATCAGTATTTTAATGACATTAAAATAGCACTGAAAAACACGCCTAAAAATAACTAAAAATGTACTCAGTGTTACCTAGACATTCATTCAAAAGGAAAAAATAAATAAATAAACTACATCATCGTTTACTGACCTTGATGTTCCTAAAACATAAAAAACAGTGAGTGGGGTGTTGACTTTTATATCAACAAACAATAAAAGCAATGAGACATCTTTTGTGTTCACCGAGAGATTTTTTACATGAAGGAGAGTAAATGACCACAGGTTGCTCATTTTGTTCACTTTTAAGGTACAATGATTCATTCGCACACACTTCCTCAGTGGTCAAACGTGAACACCATCACACACAGGCCTCTCAGCTTTCAGATGGCATCGCAACAGTGACTAATACGTCCAGTGAGGGTGCTGTTTACTCTGAGAGGATTAGAAGTCTTCATTAGTGCCAACTGTGTTAACTTCTGATCCTGTTTCTAATACTGCAGCCCTGTTGCTCAAGGACTTCTACCGGAAAGGCCCAGAAGCATGTGTGAGGTTTAAGGAGCACGTGCAGAACAGGAAAAATGGGATTTTCTGTATTTTCTCGCTGTTCGAAATGCAGACGTCATTACTGTTTGTTTAGCTCGTTCACACATTTGTATAATAACCTACACAGGGGAATGAACACCAGACACGCATCAAGCAGACGTGCAATACCTTCTAGAACAAAAAAACAATGAAAGTCATGCAACTTGGCAGGAACATTTCTCACTCATAGCTGTAAACTTTAAAAAGATACTTAAGACAAGAAGAATCTTTGGAGTCTAGTGACCTTTGTGTTCACTTTTGAGTTGCTCGACGTCATTCTCTAGCAAAACTAAAACTGTTTTAAGACGGCAACAGTTACTGCCCACTTTATAAGCAGCCTTGGTTCTTCAAGTTGTTTTTATATTAATTTGCTCCATAAGTATTGTTCAATAAAGAGTTATAAGCCATATATTGTTTCAAAGCTTTAAGATATTTCAAATATGTATCAAAGTCTCATTTAGTTGAAGACAGAAATATAGTTAGATTTTGAGACAATATAAACAATTAAGTTGAGATTTCCTGTCTATCTTTGAAATACATCTAATATTTCTACATATTTAAGTTTGCTTTGGATAAAAATGGATGCACTTTATAGACAACTTTAAATAGTTTGCTGGATAAATATATAGTTTCAATTTTGTGGCAATGAATTATTGAGTTGAGCTATACAGTATATTGATATATATAAGGGCACTGTATGTAAAGTTGGATGTACTTAACTAACTTTGTCATAATATAGATACATCTTGAGACAAAATAAAGTTTTATATTTACATATATATATATATATATTTGTATATCTAATATATATAGTATGTGTGTGTTAAAGTTGGAAACAACTTAAAATATATTGTCGTAAATATTTTTGTATCAGCATAAATATGTAAAGTTCATTGGAAAATGATTAAATATATAGAACGTATAAATAGTTTGAAAGAGTTTAAAGGCATTATTGATAAAAAAAGATCACTTTGATTTCTCTATGGAGGCAGGAATAATATGGTTATGAAAAATCGTTTCCACTATGGGATGCATCTTTTTATCCTACAAATCTGAGTTTGTACCTTTTTTTGTTAAAAAACAAAAATGAAATAAGGTTGCAGTTACCATTTTCACTTTTTGTAAAATGTAAAAAAAATTAGAATTTTTTCCTGTGGCACAAATGGCTGACCATAGATGCTCACAGTTTTAAAGGACTCAAATGCAAGAGTGTTTAAGTTATGAACTTTAAAGCTTGCTAACAGCCAGGGTCCAGCATCAAACTGATTTCCTCTCTTGATTTCGTGCATGGAAATCCTGTTACAGATCATGAGGCCCCTCACTGATCCACATCTGATTGAACCTACTGAATGAGATATCATTGTTCGCTGATCTTCACGGTATTGTCTGCACCCACGGCTGTGCATAATTAAAAAAAAAGGCTGCTGGTGAATGTGACACTGAGTGAAAGTGTCCTTTTAATTATTACAATACAAAGAAGGCTAATACATGACTAATGAAAAAAAACAAGTTATAAATCAGCATAATCATCACTTTAGCAGGCAATGAGTTACACACTACTGCATGTAAATATTAATTTTTCACAAGCTGGTTAATAAACATCTTGAAACAAAGTGTCAAGAATGTTTAGATTGTGCCAACTCAGGAGTTATTTAAAGCTCAAGTTGAAATTAAAATGCATGCTAAACAAGGTAACTTCCTTCGAAGACCTTTGACCCTCAGGCCTGAAACTGAGAGCTTGAGGAACCAACAGGAAGCGAAGCTCAGCGGATTAGAGAAAGTAACCTGTCCCCCCTTCATCAAGACCCTTTTGGTCATTTCCTCCGAAAACACATGCTGAATAAAGCTGGATTACAGGAACTCATTCCTGGCTCGCATTTCTGAGGAGATCAATCAAGGCTACGGCCACAAACTTAAACCTGATGCAAACATAGCAGCACGAAACCCCGAAAGACTGTGCGAGAAGATGTGATTGTGACGCCTCAGTGGTCAGTAAACTGCATTTAATTCGCTTTTGTTTAATGCAACTCTCCCTGCAATGATTTAATCTCACTAAAGACAACCACGGCTCATTTTCACTAGGTTAACAGTGTTGCTTGAGCAGCAATGGTCGTCGTCTTGAGCGGCAGCTGCAGTGTAATTAGTTGCTTGATTCACATAAGAAGCTTACATACTAAGGGTTGGGCAAAAAGAAAGCAGATTACATTTCGAGAAGCTCTAGCCATGCAACCACACAGAGCAACCTGTTGCTGTCAACTGACTAACCGACCGCAACGCGGCAAAACGCGCGTCTCAAACTCTACCTCCCTTTCACAACAGACTGGTTAAGTCTTTTAGAAACAGGCCCGAGCTCAGAAACGTGTTGAATTTGCTTTGTACCAGCAGCTTGGGGTCTGCTAGAGATTGTCTTCGAGTCACATGCTCGTCTCTGTTACCTAGCAACGCCAAAGCCCATGCAAAAGTTCTCCGAGAACCTCAAATCTGTCTGAGGGAGGCTTTGTGTGCCGCAGCAACATTGTGTATAATATTTAACCGTGTAGCTATTTATTTTTAAACAAATGCACACACACTCCTACTTTCACGGTCCAGTTTTATTTTGAGCGAAAATCCGTTCATTCTAGCATGCATGAGTAACAATGCGCGCACCGTTATTCGCACTAATAAATGAGCGTTTGTTTATTTTGTTTGACGTTATTTGTAACAAACTCGGAGAATCTAATTGCATTTTTCTCAGTTATGTTGGTCAATTAAACCATTATAATTGTGATATTATGCATGGGTTACTTGTCTATTGTTATACAAAAGTCCTTTATATGCACTAAAGGGGACCGTATTTCAAACAAATATGATACAAAACAATCTAAGAATAAAAGTCGCAACGTACCTTGACAATCGCAATGAAGCACGCATAAAGTTATAATGAGGAGAAGTTGGAGGTGCATTGTGACGCACGGTCCCGGCTGGTGTGTCCAGCCCCTCATGAAGCCGGCCAGATGGAGCTCTTGGGACTGAGATGCAGTGAAGTGCCTCTTACTCACTTGTCCTGGGCTGATGAAAAAGGGCGTGCACATGACGCTCCCCCCTCGGCTCGACCCACAGGATCAAATCCTTAACTGGCTCCCAGGAACCTGTTGAGCTCATTGACTAGCCTAATGCATAATGTGTGCACGGTGCAACAGTCACAGCATGTGAAATATTTACAAACCACTGGTATTGTAGCTGTATTGATAGTAATAATAATAAAATAAATAATAATTGAATTATTATTATAATTCTAAATGCATTTGAGTTACTGAGACACCTGTTGCTGATTTGCATGTTTACTGACTCAACAGAAAGGAGGCTGAGAAATTGTTCAAGGGAATTTTCTTACTAAGTTGTTTGTGTATTTGAAATTGCGGGCTTGATTTAGGAATATACACTAGGTAAAATTAGCACTTCTGGTAATGACTTATATATAAACACACACACACACACACATATATAAGGGTGAAGGATTTAATCTACACACATTGCTTTACTGAAGCCTGGTGAAAGACAGAAATAATATCATGTTAAACGTAGTTCAATAATGCAAATTTTATTTGGAGGGAAAAAACTATGTAAAATATTAGGGGGAAGCACTATTAAAATGTACATAATAAATTTTAACAACATCAAAACCAACTTATCACCTCTCTATCAGTAATGCATTGCAGTTTGTAGCTTTTGGCTATCTTACTTCATGTTTAGGCAAGGCTATTGAATCTTCCACTTTAAACTTGATTGAACAATTAATATACTGGTCATTCAGCCTATGTGATTTTCTAATCTAAAGACAGCCTTGTCAATACTCACATACTCAATCTTGAGAAATATTGTGTTAGCAAAGTGTAGATCATTGTCAGTTTAAGGCGGTCAGACTGGTGATCTAGTAACCAGCTTTGACCAGTTAAGGACCAGCTTAAAGCAGTTAGACTATCACTACTATGTTTCAAAGTGCAGCTACCAGCCACTTTTAGCAACAACAAAAAAACATGGTCAACCACTCTTTTAAACAAATTAATTTGCTTCAGTTAATTGGATCAGGTTAACTTATTATGTATTACAAGAATGACAACTTGACTCTTTCTGTAGAGCCTGTTGTGAAACCATATGAAGCTTCCAAGTGTGTCACTCGAGTCAATATTTTTGCAATTAGCATTAGTATTATTTAAAATTATTATTGATAATAACTCACAACTGTGTCTGGTTCTCAAGACTGAGCACAAGTTCAAGTCTTCCAAGATTCAAATAATGCAGAGCACGGTTTTAAATGCGTTACTTAAGGTCAGTGAGTTTCTATACGGAGTCATTTAGGCAGGTCAAAGATCTCATACTTAGCTAATAAGTGAACCTTTTGGGTCATTAAACTAAAGTTTTGATGCATTTGGAAAGTGAGCCTTTTATGTCCATAAACTTGTGATGTGATTCTCAATTTAGAATTAAAAAGCTCCCACTGAAAAAAACTAACAAAAAACATTTTAAACCAGCCTAAGATTTTGACTCTAAACAGTCAGTTGTTGTTGTTATTTTCAACAGAGCTACAGCTGTAGATTATAACCTAATGTTAATCAATTGTCTGTTCTTTACTCTGATCAGCCTAATGCAAATGTGTAATAAAAATGTTGCGCCTTTCGAACCGGAGGAGTAGTGGCGACATCTAGTGGTAGAACTCGAGCACTACATCTGCATTTTCAGCCCAATCTGCTTAACCTAAGGGGAAAACAAAAAACATGCGTGTCTAGATCAACAGAGCGTGCTATGAATGTGAGTCGAGTTTTAGAATGCTGAATTACATTCTTAAGTGTAGTCTGTCGAAAGGGAAAAACGCGAAATAATCGCGACTGGATTCACTGTTGCTAGGGGCAACCGGGGAAACTTTGAATAGCCACAAGCCATAGGATCACTGCAGCTCACTGCGGTCGAGGCGCCTTTGTGAAGAAACCTTGGTTCGCTTTTCTGCAAAAACACGGAATTGAAAGATTCAGCATGACATCTCCTCAGAAAATCCCAATAGACCTGAAAAAGATGATTAAAGACACTAAACAGGTACGTGATGTTCATACAAAACTGTTTACGCCCATTTCTGCAACTGATACGCATCATCTCTGTTTACCTGTCAGGATCCAACAACCACCGACTGTTTTGATTTTGTGTCTGATAAATCGTGATTTGAAGCACATAATTCGCCCAAACAATAACAAAGCAACTAGTGGCGCATTACTTAAATAATAAATTACAAAAAAAAAAATTGATTGGGATTTACTTCATTTTAGATTGAATGAAAAGTGTTATATAACTGAATAAAACGTTATAATACGTGAGGCATTTTGTGAGCTTTATAACCCATCATCTTCCAGCAGTGTAAACAGCGGGGCATGTTGTCACATTTTTTAACCCTATTTAGGCTACTATTTTTTATGGAATTTGAAAATGAAAAATAATGTTACTTCTCCCAATTCATTTTCGTTGACACACACATTTAACATCTCCAACGAAACTGCTTAAGAAAATAAAAGTAACCAATACAGTTTATATAACAACCATCGACTTTTTGTCATATAACATATCTGAGTGGCGTCACACTGAATGGGGTAAGTTGTCACAATGGGCATAAATAGCATAATGCAAGCAAATGCCAAGTGTGACTTTTTTTGGTAAGACATCATTATGCAGTATACAGTTATATTAATAATACTTGTGTATTTAAAATGTGACAACTTGCCCCAACAAATACTCTAGTTATAAAAAAACAGATCACATGTCATTTAAATTGTGAATTTTATATTTTATAGAAAAGAAAAGAAACAAAAAAGCTATCAATATGTTTGCAAATAAATAAATTAACAATTACACATAAATTCATTAAACAACTTGCAACAACAACAACAAAATGAGGCATAATGTCTCTCAAATATACTAAGAGAAGCACCCACAAGTGTCAAAGAATATAATTAAAGAGAGAAATTTCTTCCAAACATAGATTATACAAACAGGATATAGACCTGACTCGACAGTATTAAACAGCAAAAAGGCAAACCTCAGAATAATATGCATGATTTTAAAATTAACATACAGTTGTGTCCATAACTAAATAAACAAAGAAATCAACAGTGCTATAACAAAATGTTGTGAACAGCTGAATTTGAGCCTCCCTCCTGACTAAAATGGTACAGTCCCATGTTCTGCTGGAGTGGCAGAAAGGTGGTGCCAAAGCCCCATTTTCCCTTTTTGCCGGATTGTACTTGAAAATACATCCATGGAAAAAAACTGCAGCCACTTCTGTAATTCTACAACTGGTTTGTGCTCTGTAAAAACAGATAAGTTATTATAAAAGTAGTGTGCATACTTTAATATACACTAAAGTTATGAATAAATATCTCTCTAGGCTTCTTTAAAGGTACAACATTTGAAACATTACGCACATTATGTATACTATTTTTTTTAACACTAAATGACTTGCCCATTAGAGTTTGTTCATTACAGTTTTACAATAGAATGATATTGTATGTTTTGTTCAAAGGATCAAGAAATAAGAAAAAAGTTTTTGTCTTGACTTTCAAGTTAATTACATTTGCACTATAAATTACAGCACTTTTGATGATAAGTGGGTGATAGACTGATTAATCTGCACTATTTGGCCATTTTGATTAAGTCTGCCAACAGCTTTGTCCAAATATAACAACAGACTGAAATAAAACTGTATTAACACAGGTTTAACCCAAGATCTTAATCTTTTCTGTAAGGATATGGACGATGTGCACCAAGCCCTGGAAAAGCTCAGAAGTCTCTCCCAGGAAGAAAGGACAGAGGCAGACGTGCTTCGATCAAGAATCGACGAGCAAGCGACTCTCATCTGCATCCTGAAACAGAGAGCAGACGAGATGCTTCTGCGCTGTCAGGCTCTAGAGAAGATCAACGCAGAGCTGGAGAACCTGAGAGCCAATGTGCAGCTGGAGCTGGAGAACGAGAGGAAGAAATCTGAGCTGCTGGAGCAGAGATTCATGCACCTGGCCTCCAACCACCGAGAGCTGATCAACTTCAAGAACGAGTACAAGAGCCAGAATGCAAAGCTGGAGAAAGAGAACGAGAGACTCAGGGAGGAAAATGAAGCGATTTTCAGCCAAGAAGTGCAAGAAAAAGAGAAGACCATCCTCAAACTGACCCAAGAGCTGAAGGAATTGGCAGAGCAACATAAGATACTAGAAACAGAGTATCAGTAAGGAATGGTTCTCGGTTTCAGTCTGCTCTGGAAGTAAAAATTCTCCATAAAGAGATTTTTTTTGATAACACAACTTACAAAACAGTCAAAATTTACATTTCTGGTAAAAACTAGACTAACATAAAAATTCATAATGCTGAAGAGACGTTTTTCATGAACTCATGCTTATTAGAATAATTTATTGATAGATTTTTTTCAAATACATATGGAAAAAATGAATGATACATTTATTTCCAGAACTGAAAAATGTCCTTCTGTAAAATAAGTACAGTAAGTACTTGCCAATAACTTTATGATCCCAACAGAGAGAAAACAACGGGTTTCCAGATTAAACTGAAAGAACTGATCAACCTCCATCAGATCAAAGAGGCGTCTTTGAAGAACGAACTGAGCGACACACAAAAACAGCTGAAGAACGCTGTAGAGATGTGTGCAGGTATGAATTCAATATCTACCTAAACCAATGAATAATAAACTATTCTTTGTAGCTTTGTTAACTGTAGATAAATGACATTTAAAACGGTGTTTCTCATTTAGGATTGTGGAAAAACAACAATAAATGCAAATATTAAAATAAGAAAAATATATAGTGCACCTTAATATTGCAAAAATAATTAGCTTCTTAAGTACTAAAATATTTTATTTTTAAGAAGATAAATATTCGTTCCATTCGTTGCTGGAAACTGTTGTGCTGCTTAATATTTTTAATATAAATAAATTATATTTCAAAGTATATTAAAATAGAAACCAATTATTTTAAATGGTAAAATATTTCACAATAGTATAATATTTTTATTCGCTAATATTTAATCAAATAAATGCAGCCTTGATAATCATAAGAAACATCTTTAAAAATATATATTAAAAAATCTTATACTACGGGGCCGTTGAATGCTTGAATCTGATTGGCTGACGAACGTTCTGAGGTGTGCAATTATTTTCAAGG
>JAUCMT010000160.1:19879668-19893454 GCA_032357475.1 Enteromius thamalakanensis
GCTATGGTCACGCAGGTTTGTTTATGCTTTAAACTCGTGGCCACGACTTCTTATGATGAGAGAACGACTTATTTTTCTCATGAGAAATGGAAGTCATTCCCTCGCCATAGCATCTCGAGGCCACTACATAAGGATGTTATTACCTCGAAAAAATGATCTCGTGGCCACGACATAATATCACGTTCGCACGAGTTAATAAGTCGTGGCCATGACAAAACTACAGTAAGTGAACCGAAGACGTCCCCTCCCGGTCACCGTACAAAAGATCGCAGGAACTTTTTTCAGTAGATAAACTGTCAACTTCTATACAGCCAAGGGGATCTCCAACTTCGAACGGCAAAGGCTCTGAAGCGAAAAGTTGCATGTGCACTGCGCTCGTACCTCTTATATTCATGTAGTGATGAGGTGCACCTGAGCGCAAATAAGTGCACGGCAATATTCATTGGCCTTTTGTATAAAGCTCAAAAGCAATTTCTGAAGGATCAAGAAACACTGAAGACTGTGAAAAGGATGCTAAAAATTCAGCTTTGCATCACAGTAATAAATTACATTTGAAAATATATATAAAAAATAAAACATTTAATTGAAATTGTAAAAATTTTTCTAAATATTGCAAAATATTTACTGTAATTTTGATCAAATAATTTAGCCTTTGTGACCAAAAACATAAAAACTTTTGAACATTTGATTTATATGAAAAAGATTTCCCTATGTTTTTTTTTTTAATCTGATAAACATTAATTTAAATGCAAGGCTATGTTTATTATTATCATTAATATTTGGGATTTTATATGGTAGGTTTATTTAATGCAATATTTCTAAATATCAGGGTGTGGAGGGTCCGAGGGGACCTCCAGGAGGAAGAGGATCACCAGGAGAGGGTTTCCCCGGTCCCAAGGTTGGTACCACTAAAGGCTAAACATTAGAATTAATGGCAATTTGTAAAAGGAAACATAACATTTGATTTTGGCTTAATCTATTAATTATTTTGATTTATTCTAGGGAGAACAAGGTTTACCAGGAGAGATGGGAACCCCGGGAGAGAGAGGGCATGGAGAACCTGGGCCAAAGGTTTTTGTTCTCTAAGAAATTTAGGAAGGAAGCTAGTTAAGACTTCACAAGATGATATTAAGGTATTATTTCTTAAGGGTGAGCCTGGTGGATCAGGACTGGCTGGTGTACCTGGACTTCCAGGGGAGGATGGAGCTCCAGGACAAAAGGTAACTCCGCTTTATGATGACTGGAGAGGTGTGAGGTTATCTAACGTAACACAGATTGAGTGTGCAGCTGATTAGATAAGTCCACGCATCATTAGTCTAAGCTTTGTGTTTCTCTTCATCAGGGGGAGCCTGGGACGACAGGTTTGAGGGGACCTGAGGGGTCTCCGGGAATTGGCACTCAAGGAGAGAAGGTACATAGCAATTATCATCTGGTGGATGTCAAAAAAGTCTTAAGGATCATTTGGCATTATTATAAATATATGACTAATTCTGTGCTCTAATCTTAATATAGGGAGATCAAGGCCAACGTGGCATTCGAGGGTTGCCAGGTCCTACTGGCATAAGTGGCCCATCAGGACCAAAGGTGAGAGTAACTTTTAACTTTTTAAAATTGAACTTTGATTGTAAGTATTTGAAAAAAAAAAAAAAGTCTGATTGATTGAAATTAACTTTGCATACAATGAAGCATCGCAATTGATTTACTAGAAAAAGAGATGTTCTTACAGTAGACCTATCGCTTTATAATCACTGAGCATAAGTGTAAAATACAGTATATTTTACAAAACATTAAGGCCTGTTCACACTAAGCACGATAACTATAAAGATAACAATAACTATATTTGCGTCCATACCAGTTAACGATATTGTCTGTTTATTATAAACTCAAGCACATCTGCCTCTTTAAATTCTCAAGCGTGTGATAGCAGGATTAATTCTGATCAATATGTCTATCGATCAACAGCGGAAAACATAGTTCTGAAAATGGATCCAACAATATTGTTTCTTTGTGCCTTTATCATTATAGTTGTAGGTGTGAATGCTTCTCTATTTTTTAAGGATCACACCGACACAGGGGTTTTACATCAACTTGTAATATCTCATTCAGTATTCTGTGTGGATATGATGGATACCATTGTTTTTGAGGTATGTGATGAACTCAGCCAAGATCAGCTGCGGGCCATTATTGGAAGTGATAGTATTTGGAAGGCCCCAGCTCGAAAACAGCTTGAGTCCAGGAAGTTAATTACTGTATGACCTGAGAAGTAACAGAGCCGGTGGTAATGAACTTGGGCCATTTTAAGTGCAGGTCATAGACAACCACTAGGAAGCGTTGGTGATGAGGAACTCCCTGTATCTCACCATATATGTCCAGCCGCAGGTGGTCCCAGGGCTGTGATGGCCCAGCAAGAGGTTCCACTCAGGGGACACACAGTCTTTCACCAGGGCCTCGATGTCTTTATCCATCTTTGGCCACCAATCCCGGTCTCTGCAGCGCTGCTTCAACTTCACAATACCCAGGTGTCCCTCATGTGCCAATGCTAAGACACGTTCAAGTCTGATTGAGGGCCCGTGATGCAAAAGCGATGAGATTCTCAACGCCCTGCTGAGTCTGGGACAGCGCTGCTCCAATGGCTGTAGCGGATGCATCACATGCCACTAAGGTGGGGCTAGAGATATGAAAATGAGCCAATATTGGAGCTGTGGGGAGTTGCACCTTAAGCACACACACAGCATCGGAGCATGCCTGTGACCACACCCATGGCTCATCCAGCCAAAACAGACACCATGATTTTCTGGCAACAGCTGTGAGTGGAGCTAGGTCCGAACAGCATATGTGTGTAACGAAAGACACCCGCATGAGTCACAAAGGCTGTGAGGTTTCTACTGCTGGGGTGGGAAGGCACTTGTAGGTAGCCCTGTCTGAGATCCAGTTCAAAAAATACGGTTGAGCTGTGGAAATGAGCAATAAGCTCTCTGAGGTAAGGAAGTGGGAACCTGTCTGGGATAACAGCCTTATTGACTGTGACAGGTTGACACACACCTGTAGGGCACCTGGTTTCTTCTAAGCTACAGCCAGATTTGAGATCCAGGGTGATGCATCCACTAGTTTGATAATGCCAGCATCCAACAGCTGCTTAAGCTCAGCTGAGACACCATCATGGAGAGACAGGCGAATGCGACGTAGTGAGTGAATGACTGGTGTAATGGCAGGGTTTAGGAGAGGTTGGTGGGCAAAAGCAGTAAGACAACCCAAGCCTTCAAACAGGGATGGACACTATTGCTGCCAATGTGAAAAGATTGTTAGGATTGCAGCTCCCTTTGTGTCCACTAGGGAGAATCCCAGAGCTGAGACCCATCAGGTTGGATAGGTGGGAGGTAACATGGAAGGTAAAGCTGGGTACCAACATGTTGCCATAACTAACGCAGTGGGATGCACACATCAATTTAGGCTCACTGAGCATGCTTTAAATGAGACTGGTCCAGAGTAGACTTTGTAAATAATTGTGGATGCTTAGGCTGAATCTACTGGAGCCGAGCGGCAGACAGAAGCAAAATCGTTGTCGCCAATATTATATTTTATAAGAATCAAACCGACACAGGGGTTTGCATCAGTTTATCATATCTCTTTCTTTACTTCACTCTGCCCCAGACCCAAGTAAGTGAACACATACATTGGTTAGGCATAACAGAATGCTTTCAGCACAATTAACTCTGTGCATCACTGAACACTAACTTATGCATTATCAAACAACGTTTGAGAGAATGCAACAAGTGTTGCTATTCTTTAACATTGAGAACGATTATTAGAACTATATTGTTGAATGGGGCTTTACACAATACTCTTGAAAAATTCGGGGGCAGTAAGGCCATGTCAAAAAAAATTTTTCCTGAGGCTGGTGTTGTTGTTTTCAATGGAAGCACCGTATTTTTTTTTAAATGCCGGGAGCATGCCGATAGGGTCTATTTCACACTGAACATCCAGGCTTCTTTTATTTGTCACAAGAGTTTAAACACTGCACTAATCACTGTCAATTTCTAGTCAGTAAACCAATCAGAGTAGAGAAGGGGCGGGACTAATACCGGCCACCCTGCTTATTCTATGACTGAACAACTCCAGAGAAGTTTTAATATTGCTTGTCCCAGAGTCTTCAACAGATGGAACTCTTGGACTACCATATTATTGATATGAAAGAATAAAGCTTGGGGAAACGTTTTATTTGTGAGCACCTAGTGTTATCAGCAAAATCAAAAGTTTCTGTTTTTTGAGAAATTACTTTTTTTTTTCTTCAGCAAGAACATATTAAATTCGAAAGTGGCAGTAAAGGCTTTATAAAATATATTTTTTAAATAAATGCTGTTCTTTTGAACTTCAGGAACTTCAGAGACATCTTGATTCATCAGAAGTGAATTCCACAAAAATAGTATTTCACAGTATTAGTTTTAACTGTAAATTTGATTATATTTTGGACATTTTACAAAAAAGCAACACCTTTGAAACGGTAGTGTATGCAAATATGAATGAATACATGGAGAAAAGAAATGAGGCTTCTATCACAGAGCATTTTGTGCTCAATAAGGAGGAAGAAAAAGATAAAGAATAACTAAATAAAGATAATAATTAGTAATAAAAGAAATGAACATAATAATAAGTGCTGTCAAATGATGATTCGTAATTGCATCCAAAATATATGTTTTTGTTTCCATAATATACTGTGTATATTTATCATGTAAATAAATACACAAACATACAGTATAAATTTTGAAAATATTTACATGTCTATATATTATAGTCATGTAAGTTATACTATAAATTATTAAAAAGATGTAATATATAATTATAACATATTTGTCTGAAATATATGCATGTGTGTTTATTTATACATAATAAATATACACAGGACAAATATACACCTAAACTTTTATATGTGAATAATCACGATTAATCACTTGACAGCACTTATAATCATATTTAAAACAAACACATTTAGGAAAATTGCTTTTTTTAACTTCAGGTTTACAGTGTAGCAGTCTAATAAATGCCTGTGGTTTCTCACATAGTTTTAGCAGTAATGCTGTTACATCACTGGAACGTTATTCTGTTGTTTTTTTAGGGAGAGCCAGGTACACCAGGAAGGCTAGGAATGCCGGGATTACCTGGACGAGCTCTTGCAGGACCAAAGGTACTTGCTTCTCTACAGGCTGGGAGATGTGGTGGTATTAATGGCCCTCTGCCAACATGATGAATCAGAGCGTTTCTATTTCACATTCATCAAAGCCAGCGTAGCAATAAAACAGAGAAGTAATGGTGTGACCTCATCTTCTCGTGTCTTCAGGGTGATGTGGGTGCTGCTGGTCCTCCTGGACCGATTGGAGAGACTGGTTACGGTTTACCTGGTCCAAAGGTGGGTGGGTCTTTTTAACCTGTAGAACAAAGAAGAAAAGAAATAAGAGAATTTCATTGAGCAATATGTATCTAACTGATCAAAAGTGTGGAATAAATTTGACTATGCTAATCATAGATTTTTTTTTTTTTTAAACATAGAGTTTTTTAAAACATGTTTTTGAAAGAACAGTGTTTATAATGAGTGTTTATACCACTTCTACTACAAATTATGTCATTTGCTGGAGAATGATATCATTAAGTAGCATTTGGTAGCAAAATAGATGTAACAGGATGTAAAGTGATTATATAAGGGTTAGGGTATATTATAAGTATATATATATTATATATATTATATATATTTGAATTAGAAAAAAAATATTACCTTATTTTATTATACATAACAAACACAATGTATGTAATAATATAAAAATATAACTAAATATTTAATACTATTAGCATTTTTTACATTTACAATTTAAATGTACAATTCAAAAGTAATTTATAATATTTTGTAATGATTGTGAAAACAACATTTATAAGATATTTTGACTATAATTCTAAATATTAACTAAATTATAACTATTTTTAATAACTAATATTTCTATTTTAATATATTTTAATATTCTGTGTTGCAAAGCTTAATTTACATCATCATTACACCAGTCTTCAGTGTCACATGATCCTTCAGAAATCATTCTAATATGTATAACTATGTGATTACTGATTATTATGAATGCTCAAATATTAAGTTTCTTAAAAATATCAATGCCAGGCTGCGACAGTTTTTCCTGCTTTCTTTTCTTTTAATATGCTTTAAATTGTAATATTTCACAATAATAACGTTTTTACCTTGTTCTTAATTTAAAAATGTAGCCTTGGTGAGCAAAGACTCCTTTTAAAACAATTTTGAAATATCATAATTATTCAAACTAAACATTTAGACAGTACAGTATATATGGAGTGATTTTCTTTCTTTAACACATGTAGGGTGATAGAGGTAACCCAGGACCACCCGGACCATTTGGGCCTAAAGGTGAAGGGTTCCCTGGGCCAGTGGTAAGCTACTTCTTACATCCCTATTTCCATATAACATCCCTGCATACCTATACTTCAGTAATTTTATCAATCAATTATATCAATCAGATTTTTTGCTGGGTAACTGAGCATGTGTGTTTATTGTACACAGGGTCTGCCAGGTTTAGCAGGACCACCAGGTGAGCCCGGCCCTGAAGGCATTGGTGTTCCTGGACCAAAGGTAAAAACACCACGGAATATATTTATGATGATGTAGGAGGATCAACTGTGGCTTTCAGAAACGTTTAAAGGCATTTCAGCTTTATTGATAATGGCTTGATTAGGTACACAATGTCTACACAATTATCTACAAGGATATGAACAATTGTTGCTCTTTAAGGGACTTGAGTTAATTATCTACTTTTTAAACCATTCTTTGAAATGCTAATGTTTTCAAACTGACTTCTGGAAATGTAACAATCAAAAACAATCGTTTCAGAGTTTGTCATCACAGAAATACTATTATTATTACTGTGTTGTTCGGTACACTTACAATAAATATTTCAGTAGAAGGAAGTAGCCTGTGGTAGTAAAATGGATGTAACAGAATGTAAATGCAGTGAATGAGGCGGAGGCGTGTGGATCTGTTGTACCACTTGTTTAATAGAGAGGTCATACAGGCAGGGTCAGACACCGGCAAACAGAGCAATAGAGACAAGGCAGAATCAAAATCGAGGTTCGCAGGCAGAAATCAGGGCAGGCAGCAAACAATCAGAATTAAGATAAACAGTCCACGCTAATAACAGGAGAAACCAATACTGGAAAGAACGCTCGGAAATAATAAGAGAGAGAGTAGGCATTTGAGTCTGGTTTTTATGTGTGCGCAATCAGTATGTGGGTGTGGTAATGAGGTGCAGGTGTGATCAGTCCCAGGAGGGGGTAGTGCAGTCCATTGCTGGGTCCGAAATCGCAATTTAAAATTGAACATACTACTCGACCGTTAAAACAGTATGTTCTATATAGTATGAATGTGAGTGGAAGAATGGAATTCAATGTACTACATCCCCCATATTGATGTTGTCACGTGTCACGCGTCGTCACAACAGCGCTAAAATTTTAACTTTCAATAAGTCATCCGTTTATTTAGAGTGTGTTAAACAAGTGTGCTTACACTTAAAATGAGCAGCATCTCCACTTTCCGTCATTTTTTTTAAATATGACTCCTCCTCTCCCGGAGCCTTATGGGATAGGAAAGTGTCCATGGTTTGCTTACTACAGAATTCCGACGGAAGTAGTAGGTCATCCGGGTACTTCTCGCCTACTGAATTTCGAATGCTGTGAATTCGGACATACTACTAGCCTCGCATGCTGTTTTTTGCCTACTATATAGTGGGGAAGTAAGCGATTTCAGACGCAGCACATGATTCGGCCCGCAACTCTGGCTGGAGTGCCCTCTGGTGAAAACAACGATATATATATACATAAATTTAACTTCTACAAATCCAACTTTACTTTCTAAATAGTATAATTATGCCTTATTTTGATAAAAGAATGCTATCTAATAAATGGCAGTTATTTCAGAAATACTAAGTTGATGGAAACATTCAAATGTTTAGCATAATTGGACGTTTAAATGGTGCTTTTGATAAAACTTCACTTCGATTTTAGGGAGACGTTGGATTCAGGGGTTTGCCTGGTTTACCGGGACCACCTGGTGAAGGACTGCAGGGACCACCGGTAAGACTAATAACAATCTGATATAAACTCTCCCAAGAATCTCTCTGAATACAGTAATGAATAAACACTAAATAACATGTGTCCAGAACAAGAGCTCTGAACGGCATGCACAGAGAGTCTGTCTGTTTAGCTGTTCTGCTGTTGAGATTGAGGAAGACAAGCTGTCTGTTTCTTCTATGTTAATTCTGCTGCCTTGCTGTTTCAGGGCAACATGGGAAGACCAGGTTCTCCAGGACCACATGGACCCCCAGGAGAAGGCATTCAGGGACCCAAAGTAGGTTAACCATCAGCTGAATTTGAAAATTATAAAAAGCTAAAATTATATATATTTTCACATTTAGTCTGGATATTTTTGCATGTATGCTTTTAAAAAGGTGTTTTGTTTTCATAATGTCATTTGACAGATATCATGAAATCATGACTATTTAAAATACCGCCCGGCTCTAATGCAACATAGCATGTCATGATGACCAGGTCAGAAAATAAACTTGTTTGTTAAATCCATCAGGGTGATCAGGGGGCTCCTGGAGTGACAGGGCCGAGGGGCCCATCAGGAGAGGGACTTCCAGGCTCCAAGGTAAGACTTTGGTTTTGATTATCCTAGCAACATAAAGACTCTGCAGCAAACATGCAGCTTGTGAAGCACTCTCCATCCCATATTACATGTATAGGGCATTTACGTAGATGTCTTAGAGGCACACAAGCAAGAAATGGCCCAATTGAGCTTGACTCCACAGGAATACAAATTAATTATAATAAAAAATGTATGATATGAATCCTTTAATTAATCTGTAAATCTGTCTGTCCTGCAGGGTGATCGTGGTTTGCAGGGTGAGAGGGGTGTTAAAGGAATGAAAGGTGACTTTGGTGACCCAGGGACTCCAGGACTAGCTGTGAGTTAATTTAGTCGGTATTTTTTATTTTTTAATATAGTATAAACCATCTTTTGTATTAGAGCACAGAGTTTTAAATGTGAATACTAAATCACATTATACATACATCATGGGTGTTTTCATCCCTCTCCTCAGGGAAGACCGGGAGTCAAGGGCGAACAAGGGCTCACGGTAAGATCTAATATGCTGTTGTTAAATATTTGAGCTAATTTTTGTGCAACCAATTCATTGCAATTTGCATTGTTTTCAGAGAGAAGGCTATTATTTTAGGAAAACTATGCAATCATATGCATTGTAAATACAGTAATTGTTTAACTTGACATAATCAAACTACACTCTATTATTAGCATTCAGTCATTTGTTTATTGTGTTTCAGAGAGAAGACATAATCAAGCTGATTAAGGAGATTTGTGGTGAGTTTTACACTTTAAACATGACAAAACATTGATTTGATAATGAAAAAACGGGTATGTCATGATATGACTGTGTGTTTCTAGGATGTGGTATTAAGTGCAAGGAAAGGCCCATGGAGCTGGTGTTTGTGATTGACAGCTCTGAAAGCGTGGGTCCGGAAAACTTTGAGATCATCAAGGACTTCGTCACAGCTTTAGTGGACCGTGTCACAGTGGGTCGTAATGCCACGAGAATCGGTCTGGTTCTTTACAGCTTGGACGTCCATCTGGAGTTTAACCTGGCCAGGTATATGACGAAGCAGGATGTCAAGAAAGCGATCAGGAACATGCCTTACATGGGAGAGGGCACCTACACTGGCACTGCCATTCGCAAAGCCACACAAGAGGCCTTCTACAGCGCCAGGAACGGGGTCAGAAAAGTAGCCATTGTCATTACGGATGGCCAGACGGATAAGAGAGAGCCTGTTAAGCTGGATATGGCAGTACGTGAGGCTCAAGTGGCGAACATTGAGATGTATGCGCTGGGAATCGTGAACACCTCTGACCCGACACAGGCTGAGTTTCTGAGGGAGCTTAACCTCATCGCTTCTGACCCTGACAGTGAACATATGTTCCTCATTGATGACTACAACACACTGCCAGGTGAGCATGGAAGAAAATTAACCTATATAAACACACATTTTTGTTTGTTTTTGCATACACTGCCCTCCAAAAGTTTGGAAACGCCCCTGGCAAAGTGTGGTTTTGGATGAGATCAACATAAATCCTTAATACTTTTGGTGCAAATAATGTACATTAAAGTAACTTGAGATTATCACTGAAGACCAGCAATAATCATTTTTATTTCAAAAACAGAATAATGGCAAAATATGCATGTCAATCTTGAGCTACTATGGGAGGAAGTGGACCGTGGTGTCCATAAGAAGTGTCCAATTAGTGTGAATCATCTTTGGGCAATCCTTGATAAATTGGAGTCAATTTTTGAATAAACTGACAGCTCCGATGCCCAGATTATGAGGTGTAATAGCTGCTAATGGTGGATATTTTGATGAATTAAAAATGTATTTTCTATGTATAAACGGTTTATGTAATTAAATATGTTTTCGTAGTTTGTGATGTTTCTTGTCAGTGCAAAATTATCACAAATTTAAACAGATTCATGCCAAGATTGTCCAAAACCCCACTTTAGACCATTTCCAATATATCTTAAAATATATTTTATATTAAAACAAACTTTTACTTTGAATGTAATTAATCGCAATTTCCCTAAACATCCCTAAATATAATATCATTTAATATTATTATAATGCTGAAAAATATTTTAAATTTAATTAAAAATGTTTTTATAACAGCCATTGTCACCGATTATTTAAAAAAATATTAATGCAAGAGTTAAATACAGCAAAAGTTATTTAGTTAGGTATCAATTTTTTTTTTTTAAGTCAGTGTTTTCTGTATTCCACTGTTTTTATGTGCATACACTCATATATATTATTATGATATACCTACATATGAACAACTTAACCAATAAAAAATGACAGCCAGAGACTTTCACGAGTATGTTTGAGACCTGAATCAGTTCACTGGAATAGGCAATTTCCCTAAAATGAATCAGTTTTACCAATTGTAATTGTATTTTCAGACAGAACTTAAATCAGAGACTACTTAATTTTGTATCACCAGCGATATCATATTGAATAATCCTATCTGCAAAGATTAAAGGTTTAAAATGTAAAGTTGAAGTTATATAATTGCATCTTGTATGTTTGGTCTCATCATGCAGCTCTGGAGTCTAAACTTGTCAGCCAGTTTTGTGAGGATGAGAACGGAGCCCTTTACTTCAACCGCATTACCAACGGCTTGAACGGAAACAACGGCTACGGCTACGGTAACGGCCAACAGGATGTCTCTTCATACAGGAATAATGTTTATGGGAACAGATTTCAGGAGATTTCACTGGACAGAACGCAGACTCACTCTAGAGGCACGGGACACAGCATTCCTCTTCCCATCAACCCCGGCCCTCTCAAAGCGCAGGTCAACTAACACAACTAACTTACTGTCAATTTCTTTTGCACGCTAGACTAATGCAGACTTATACCAGACCGCTGTCTGATTCTGTGCTATTCTTCTGTGCAGGTGGAGATTGACCAGGAAGGCGAGGATCTAGACATTAAGACACAAAGTGGAAGCACTATTGCTGTCGTCAATAAGACTGTCCAACCTGTACAGCCAGGAACCTCTTCATCATCTTCATCATCAGTGTCATTATCTTCCTCAGTATCAACACACTCTACTTCAGTGAATGTGAATGCAAAGCCTCGCCCTGTAGTGATAAAAGGTATATTTATCAAACAATCGTTTTTACACAATAAAAATACTGATGATATTCAATATTATCAATAGGCTGAAAATATTATATATTACAAAGTGTTACAAATTATATAAACGTATATATATATATATATATATATATATATATACATATGTGATAAAACAATTCTTTATAATAGAAAAAATAAATAAAACTACATTTTAATAAAAATAATATTTTTTATAAATAAATAAATGTTGACAATATATATACTGAATATTGTAATAATTATAAATAAATAATTATATTATATTATAAATAAATATAATTATTTATATTATTATATTATATTATTATTGTATAAATTTAATAATAATATAATTTTACATATAATAGTTTTTATATAATATAATTCACTTTTCACTATAATTTTATATGAAAATTGTTGTAACAATATAAAAATATTACAATTACATTTTTAATATATAAATTAACGAATAATGAAATTTAATTTTTGTACAAAAGCTGTTATAAAAAATAAATATTAATGATATTAAATATTATCAATAGGTAAAAAGTATTTAATCATAAAAATGTATTTTGTATACAAAAGTTATTCTAAAACCTATTAACAATATTGCAAAATACTACACATTATACTTCTACAATATAAATAAAATTATGTTTTCATATTCTGAAAGTGTTTGGTGATATTACTTTCTTTTTTTTCGGTCAGAATCAGCTCCTCTGGATCCTCGGTGTTTGCTCAGTCTGAGTCAGGGTACGTGTAGAGACTATGTCATTCGCTGGTACTACGACAAACAGGCAAACGCTTGTGCTCAGTTCTGGTATGGAGGTTGTCAGGGCAACGAAAACCGCTTCCAGGAAGAAGAAGAATGCAAGAAGACGTGTGTCCTCACCGCCACAGGTATTCACTCCTACGGACATGAATGAAGAGTTTTTATAAATGAAAATGGATTAAAAAAAACTGAATTACTTTTCTTGGTAGATATGTTTTTCATATCACGCATACTTTCATCTTTTATTCCTTTTCTACCTTTGATTTTATAGCAGGCTAAACGAGATGAAGATCTACATCGGTCATTCTACACTTGAACCCCAATAAATGAACTTTATGCTGGTGATGGTGTACCACAATGACAGATGCCTACAGCCGTCAGCAGTTCTTATCATATCTTACAGATGTTCCCTATCTTTAAGCTCAGGATCTGGAGAAAATGTGTATTCCCCAAATAATCTTTTCATAAACAAGTACCTGCTAAAGTGAAACACATGTGTTATTATGAAGCTTCGCCGGCCATTTAAACATATGCACAACTCACATTTCTGGTATTTCTCGGTATCCACTGAGAATCTGTGCACTGCTCTACATGTGACAGTTGTGACATGCAGAAATATTATTCACTGGGAATTGATTGTATATATGTTTTGTTTTATTTAAGATTTATATACATGCAATTTGTGACTGAGCAAAGTCACAGGCAGATTTAGTAGACTGAAATGTCATAAATTATGTCTTAGAGGTTTTATGGGGATATTTTGTAGGGAATACAACACAAAAATCAAATAGTCACTTTAATGTAGTACTCTCTCATATAATTTAAATGCAATTTTGATTTTCAAAAACATTTTGTATATATTACTTTTTACTTGTCACAGTAGCTTTCTGATAATATTCAGACGAAATAGATTTGCATTCCTGAATTTTGTATTCAAAACAATGTTTGTAATTTTTAACGAACCAACTCTATTCTAATTGTCTGAAATAAGCCGTTGCTGAATTGTAGACATCTTTTTTATTATTATTGTTATATATGAGTGATATTTTTGAATGTGTTGTTTTTGTGGAATTCTTAAATAAAATGTTTGGTTAATAACGATGTCTTACTGTGTGTTTGTGATTTGAATGAGACATTAGACAGACAGACAGACAGATAGACAGACAGACAGACAGACAGACAGACAGACAGACAGATAGATAGATAGATAGATAGATAGATAGATAGATA
>JAUCMT010000160.1:19896612-19906859 GCA_032357475.1 Enteromius thamalakanensis
AAAATTAAAAAGCTTCCCATACCCACATGCAGAGGTGTATATACAAATGATTGGCATCATTTTAAAGGAAACCTTTTGAAATTACATAAAACAATGTTGAAATTGATTAAACTTATTGTATATATTGTCTCTGTTATAATAAAGACAAAAAAAGAGGCGCTTTTTATTTTATTTTTGGTAAACTGAAATTTGAAAGTGTATAAATCAGGCCCTGAGAGCCTCAGCTCCCTGCAGACGACTGTTTCCAAAACATGTAAATATAAAAATAAATTTAAAAAAATTAAATTTATTTCTATCACAATCTATGCAAGAGTTATTCTATTCCAACTGTAGGGAAGTAGGGGTGCACACAGAGGGTTATAAATTAAAGGCACAAGTTGAATATGTACATTTGGACCCGCCGGCGGGTCTGCAGAGTTTAACTGAAACAATTTTGCAAGGACACATTAAATTGACCATAAATGATAGTTAAGATATGTATATGCTACAAAATATTTACATTTTTCAATACATTTACGAAGACGTTACTGGCCCTAAACTTCAGAAAGGTTGTCGATGTGGAATTAAGTCCTTGGTGTGAATGCTGTTCTCTCCTTAGACGGGCGGATATGTGCTGGGATTTAAGATCGACCCAATGGACAAGTTACAAGATGCAGTGAAGGAAATCAACTCCTTACACAAAGTTTACTCGGCAAACCCCATTTTTGGTGTGGAATATGAGATGGAAGAAAAGGTAGTATTGAGGATCTCTGATCTATAGTAAAGTATTTTGTTCATTAGTATTAAACATGGCTAGAATGTCTCCACTTTCAGTAAATTAAAAGCAAAAAAAATAAATGAGCTTTCTGTTTCAGCCTCAGCCTTTGGAGGAGCTGACAGTAGAGCAGCTGCCTGATGACGTGGAGATTGAGCCAGATGAGCACACTGACGCTTTTACTGTGAGTTCTACCTCATATGCTACTCTCAGAGATAACGACGCTCTGCTTTCAACGCAGTGCTGTGTGTGTGTCTCTCACATGCTGAAAATAGCTGATCTCTTAAGCCATTACTCACATTGTCCCATCAACAGACTTTTGTTGCCTGGTATCAAAAATGTTTACACAGAGCTCTGATGATTCTGACATCAGGAATGTTCTTTTATTTAATACATACAGTCGATTTTATTACATATAATCACTGATGTGCTATTTCTTCCTTTTTTGACCTAAAGGCTTATTTTGCAGATGGAAATAAGGTAATATAGTTATGTCTGTCTGTCTGTCTATTTATAAGTCTAGATGAACTTTCAATTTAAAAACTTTTCTTCTTTTTAAGCAACATGATCGTGAGCCGGTGTTCTCCGAAGAGCTGGGTCTGGCTATAGAGAAATTAAAAGATGGATTCACACTACAGGGACTCTGGGAAGTCATGGGTTAAAATGCACAAACACTCCGTATCATTTTGTGTTTTGGCATTGCATTGTTTACATCCAATATAAAGAATTTTTCATTAGAAAAATGTCAATTTTATTTATTGTCAGAGTATTTTGTTTGATATTTTATAATGACATATGTTTACAAATCCAATGTGAAAAAAGTTAGGATAAAAATGCTGGAAAAACGTTAAAACTTGTGTGTAATATGAATGAAATAAAAATATATGGAAGCCTTTTCTTCCACTGAAAAAAAAAAAGTCCCACAATTCTGACTTTTTTTCACTGAATTGCATTATACAAATTTGCTATTCCTACTTGTTTTCTCGCAATTTTGATATAAAGTCAGAATTGAGATATAAAGTCTAGTCTTTTTTTCCTCTCAAAATTGGACTTTATAACTTGCAATTGCGAGTTTATATTACAGTTCTGAGATGGAAGTCAGAATTGCAACTTTATATCATACTATTGTGAGTTATAAAGTCAGAATTCTGACATTTTAACTCGCAATTGCAAGTTTAGTTCATGCAATTCTGACTTTATAAATCGCAATTCTGACTTTATATCTCCCAATTGTCAATTCAGTCGCAGAAATGGGCTTCCATAGAAATAGGAACATTCATATGTGTTACACAAAATAAAATTTGTATTTTAGAAACTGTGAGCTTGTTTTATGTACACTCTAAAAAGGGTTAAAAAATATCCCAACCTAAACCCAGCTCCTGGGTAACTATGGGACAGAACACATTTGACCCAGAATGCTGGGTTAAATGTATTATATTATTATATTATTTTTCTGTGATACAATTAGACAACACAAAAAAGGCAACTGTTCAAAAAACGCAACTGTTCAATATCAATTTAATGTGTTTTCACATTTATTTTTAAAACCATTTTTTGCAGACATTTCATCCTTCTCTTATATGCACAATTTAAACAACATTTTTTGCACATCATTCTTTAAAACATTTGTTTAAACTAGGCACTGTACATTCTTATTTTTTAAAAACTTTACACATGAAGAATCTTTTCCATCAATATGATATACCGCATTCTGAAGAACTTCTCAGGTCGAAAGACACTGCTTAGTGTAGTTAATATAAAGCACAAAAGAAGGACTTGAAACAAAGACGAACGGAAAAAATACTTGAGTTGGAACAAAGATCACAAGTAAAGAGCCCATTTTAATAAACAATGATAAAGGTTTAGGATGTCTTGATTAAATTTCATAAGTAAAATCCATTTTCATTTGACAACATCTGTGTAATAAAAGTTGTTTCTTTTGCTCAAATAGTGTTATAAAAAGCTTATTTCTCAGGCGAGATCAGTCAGTGCGCATGTGCAGTCCTAGGTGCATGTCTCAGAATGCTAAATGTTTCTATAGCAACCTATAGGAATTTCTAACGGCACATGCATTGATGAGCTTACTTTACAAATCAGTGATTGGCTATTTTATTCAGAAGGGGGGGCTTCCTGTGATTGATCAGTCATGTTAAGAGTTGCACTTTCCCCCATTGAAAACTATGCGAGTGACATGTCTTGGGTATTCTATTTTCTTTGACAGAACTTACCCTAGTATTCCGTTACTACACACACACACTTTGCGCAAATAAATATTTGGGGTTTTTTTTTTACGATAAAACCTTTGTTGCGGTCAAAAAAATTTACCTTGCTAGGCGGCTATATACGTCGTGGAGTACATTAATGCTATCCCCCATAGCGACAGATCAAATATTACATTAAACTGTGAAATATGTGTGATCAACTATACCATCATATTAAAATGTACCTTTATCCTTCTTGCTGCAAATCCAGAAAGTTAGATAAAGAGAAAAAATTAAATCAACTGGTTAGGTTAAAATGACCCCACCCAGTGGTTCAGTGGTGAAAAGTCATTTGACCCAGCACAAACAACCCAACTTTGTGTTTGTTACTTCAAATAACCTAGAATTTTGACCCAGCACAATTAACCCAACAATGTGTTTACAGAAATAACCCAGCACTTTTTGGACTATACAAAACTATACATGCTAATTTTACTGTTGTGATTGAATAAAAGGGCGAGTGAAAATGAAGATGGAAACTGTTGTTTAATCTGGTTTTTCGACACCTGTTTAAGCGGTTTTCATAGTAGCAGGTCAATCAAAACAACACATGCAGTTTGTTGGCTCAGGTGTGACAGGTCTGTTTAAAAATGTGCCAGAGGAGCTTAACTACTTCACAAATGACCAGAAGAGCTGATTAATCGCTCCTGTCCTACAGCAGCTGTTGTTTTCTCACACTTTAGGCAACAGAAGGTTATAAAGTAAAAAGAGTATACTCCACAAAAAGAACTATTCACTCACCCTCATGTTCCATACTTGTGTCCTGTAAAGTTTTCTACGGAACCGTAATGTATATTTAAAAAAAAAAAGGACAATTTTTTACAATTACCTTTTATTATCTGTCAAAAATTACAAAAACAAACCATTTATATCATAAAGTTCATAAATAATGACCAGATTTTTTCTTTTAAATAGAAACCACAACATAAATGAGTCACAGACCTATAAACTTCCTAAACGTACATATGACATCATGTGCAAAACAGAGGTAATGACACACACCTTCATAGCTGAAGTTCTATAACACGTCACTCCTGTCTTTAGTCACACAGCACCAAACACCCATTCATTTATGAAACACCCCTGACCTCTGAGTGTGTCCAAAGTTCGCAGTTGTCTTTTTCAGTCTTTGACAGCTGCTTGATGCGACACCGGGCTCCCGTTTGGTCAGCCTAAATTCTTTCTGACTGTATGAGTGCTCTATATTTAGAGGAGTGGCTTAAATTGCAGGGGGTTTGTGTTGGAGCCCTTTATTATTTCAGCCTCTTACAACTAAGACGGCAAGACAAGAGGAAGCACAGCATCCTCCTTCAGACCAGCAAAATTTGAGATGGAACCCATGACTATCAAGGAGGACCTGAGGCTCTTTCAGAGCACCCTGCTCCAGGATGGTTTGAAGGAACTTCTGAAGGAGAACAAGTTTGTGGATTGTATTCTGAAAGTTGGAGATCGGAGTCTGCCCTGCCACAGGCTCATTATGGCTGCATGCAGCCCGTATTTCAAAGAGCTGTACTTTACTGAAGACGGTGTTGAGAAGAAAGACTCCAGTAAAGAAGTAGTACTGGATAATGTGGATCCCACCATTATGGACATGATTGTGAACTATCTATATTCGGCAGACATCGAAATCACAGATGAGAACGTGCAAGACGTCTTCGCAGTGGCCAACAGATTCCAAATCCCATCCGTGTTCACCGCTTGCGTCAACTATCTACAAAACAAGCTTTCGTTGGGCAACTGCTTGGCCATCTTCAGAATGGGACTGGTTTTGAACTGCCCTAGACTCGCTGTGGCTGCTAGGGACTTCATAGCAGAGCGCTTTGAGACTTTATCCAAGGATGAGGAGTTCCTTGACTTCAACGCTCCCGAGTTGTTCGCTATCATCGGGTGCGATGCTCTGAACGTGGACAAAGAAGAGGTGGTGTTCGAGCTCTTGATGAAATGGGTCCGGAAGAACAAGGAGAACCGGACGAAAGCTTTGGGAGATGCCTTTGACCACATCCGCTTCCGATTACTGCCCGAGAAATACATCAAGGAGAAGGTGGAGAAGGACGACATTATCAAGGACGACCCTGAGCTTGGCAAGAAGCTGAAGGTCATCAAAGAGGCATTTGCTGGAAAACTGCCGCAAAATAAGGAGGGTGAGAAAGGAGAAGAGGGAGAAAACGCCTTGCCTGGTTATCTCAATAACAACAAACGGCTGGGGATGTTCGGCAGGGATCTCATCCTGATGATAAACGACACGGCGGCTGTGGCCTATGATGCTGATGAAAACGAATGCTTCCTGGCAGCCATAACAGAGCAGATCCCTCGAAATCATGTTAGCATCACGTCAAGCAAGAACCTGCTCTATGTTTTAGGAGGACTGTTTGTTGATGAAGACAACAAGGAATCACCACTGCAGTGCTATTTCTACCAGGTCAGGCCAATCACTCATTTATAACTAAACGCTGTTTTACACAGGGTGACCTGGGCATGGGTTACCATACATGCCATTTTTCCAGGATGCATTGTGGCCTGGATTTCTATATTGCCTAGCTTTTGGCTTTGGTTGCCAGTGCAGACCGATTGATGTATGAAATCAGTTCCTTATGTTTTAAAGACACTCTGGAGGTACTTTGAGTCAAAGAAATATAGAAATCCTGACCAGGAAGTGTCCTGGGAAAATGGCACGTATGGTCACCCTAGTTAACACCAAGGATTAGCCTAAAATTGTATAGCTATGGTGTGGTCTTAATAGCCACCTACCAACCACCTATTTTCAGCATTTAAATTTGTGAGTGTGTGGCCAATAACAACATAGAGAATCTATTTAGATGGAATCACATTCAGTGCTCTTTTATATCCCAATTGAAGAGCGATAAGCATCCGGCAATCAAATTTAAGTTACCGCCTTTTAAAACAGTTGCGCATAAAGTGGCTGACATCATAGCTGCCAGTCGCGTATATATTAAACACAACATTATTATAAGGTTCAAAAGGAAATTTCTCTAACTATGCTCACGTAAGGTTTTTTCAAACATACTTGTCTTTTGGTAACATATGGACTAATGTTAGCCATATAACCCTGGATTTAGCACATGCTAATGCTAATAATTTTATGCTAATGATACGTTTTTTTTTTTGCCATTTTTACAGTTTCTCAGCCCCACTCTCTTTTACTTACAGAATAGAATTTGGTGATATTTTGTCTCTAAACTTCGTAGAGCATTTAACATTGCTCTTAACCATGTATTGTCATACTTCTAACCATTAGGTTTAAAAGTCTGGTCTTCTGATTTTGAACACAAGTTTCGTGTTTTCAGACAGCCAATCAAAAAATAAATAGCATACCTCATTAAATATTCATGCGGCATCTAATAGCTTTTAATAACAGAAACCAGGAGTGTTATTTATCATCTAATGCCATCAAAAAGTTTAATACAAAGTGTACATTTTTAGTAGTTTTGTTGTTTTTTTTCAATATGTACAGTAACTTTTTGTGACATTTTTTTCAGTTTCAGTTTCAGTTATTTTAGTGCATCAAAAATAAAAATACAACCTTTCCTTGACAACCAAACAACAGATTAGGTTTTCCATATTTCATCATTTAAATATTTTTAAGTAATCAATGTTTTTATAGTTTTAGAGTAATTTCAAAGGTAAAAACCACACTTTTGTGTTGCATACTGGTTTGGAATGACATGAAGATAAAGAATTGATCACTAGATTGTTTTGGGTGCACAGTTCATTGAATTGTTGGACTACATAAGTGGTTTTAGGTGCAATCATTATCATCAGTAAATATAGAATGAATATTATTTACATTTGCAATGTATTTTAAATCATGCATCTTCTTCAGCTGGACACTCATTCTCCAAACTGGATAGCCCTGCCACCGATGCCATCTCCCAGGTGTCTGTTTGCGATGGGGGAGTTTGAAAACCTCTTGTTTGCAGTTGCTGGTAAAGACCTGCAGAGCAACGAGTCTCTGGACTCAGTGCTGTGCTATGATGTTGAGTAAGTTTCTCCTACATGTTCTTCTACATAAGCCAAACTAGTCAATTTTAATTTATTTCTGTTGCTCTTGACAGTAAGATGAAGTGGCAGGAGACCAAAAAACTGCCCTTAAGGATTCACGGTCACAGTGTGATCTCACAAAACGGGCTAGTTTATTGCATAGGAGGAAAGACGGATGAGAAGTAAGCCAGATTTAATCATATTACACATTTAAACATATTTAACGTGTATTTACCATAAGCTTTAATACAAAAGAAAAACCTGAGATTAGGCGTCATCGCTTGTTTTAATCTCTGAAACAGTAAAACCATCAACAAGATGTTTGCATACAACCACAAGAAGTCAGAATGGAAAGAGCTGCCAGCCATGAAGACACCCAGGTCCATGTTTGGAGCCGTAGTCCACAAAGGAAAGATCATTGTGGCTGGAGGAGTCAATGAAGATGGTCTTTTATCCTCTAGTGAAGCCTATGACTTTGGGACAAACAAGTATGTAATACATCATTAGTTTTTAACTGATACTTAATACTGAAACCACGAGTATAAAAAAAAAGTAAATATACTCTAAACCAAAGCTGAAGTTAGCCAGTAATCAGTGAAGGATTTAAAAAAAGATCCTGTTGCCAATCATTTGTTTGGAATCAGTGATTCAAAATTTCAGGATCACCGCTAGGGGTCGATAAACAAATGAACCAGGGTCAGTAAAAGACTGTTGGTTTTATTTCTGTTCTGGCTGAGGTGCCTTTGCATTTCATCATTCTGCTTTGAAGCACTTCGAGACAGTGAATCATGTTTCGAAACAACTGGTTAAATTAATTTCCAATCTTTGTTTCACCAGTTACCTTGCAAATTTTGTTTCTTCTAGCTATCTTTGAAAATATAGACATCATAGATGTTTAACACCACCGAAGATTACAGGATTCAGCTAACACTTACTGATTTGAGCTCTTATGCTTAGTTTCACTCCAAATTAAGTCACTTCCTGCAGGATGATGTCACAAAGGAACTGGCCCTTGTTATCTTACTGAGTACACATGGGAAATCCATAAAATGCTCATCAATTAAAACAGTATTCTTAACTAAATATAGTTTGTTTGAATCATATGGATATTAATGATTATTATATTTTAATAACTTGTTTTTCCATTTAAAACATAAATGGCAAAAACAGGGGAAAATATTATTTACCCCTATGATTACTTTTCTGGGATATCGTGGCAGTTATCCTTTCAGTTGGTCATCTAAAGAACTATCAGAATCAGTTTAAACCCTGTTTTTCCCCCAATAGATGGGAGGCGTTCCCTGAGTTTGTGCAGGAGAGAAGTTCTGTGAATTTGGTCAGTGCTGCAGGGGTCCTGTATGCTGTGGGCGGCTTCGCCGTGCAGGAGAACGAGGACAAACAGTGTGTCCCATCAGAAATCCCTGACATCTGGCAGTAAGTGTTGTGCTTTACACAGCATTAGTCCATCTGATTTACATCCATCACGCAATTTTTGGGTTTAAATATAAATTTTATAAATAAATGCTGTTGTTTTGTACTTTATATTCAACAAAAATTCTGGAAGAAAACAAAAAGCATATTGGAATGATTTCTGAAGGATCATGCGACACTGAATACTGCCGTAATTATGCTGAAAATTCAGATTTGCATTACAGGAATAAATTAAATTTTAAAATATATTCAAATGGAAAATATATTTTAAATGATAACAATATAAGCGTTTTTTTTTCTGTATTTTTGAATATAGCCTTGTTGGACACTTTGTGACCCCAAAAGGCTAAAATGTTTAAACAGTGATGTATTTGTCAAGTGTGTCTAAAATGATAACGATAAAATTATAAAATGATATGGTAATATATAATTCCAACTGGGACTTTTGTTTTTTTACCAGGTATGAGGAAGACAAGAAACAGTGGACTGGAATGATACGAGAGATGCGATATGCTGCTGGCGCCTCCTGCGTCTCTATTAGATTAAATGCAGCAAAGATGCCTAAACTTTAAAAACATTATCATTTGTTATAGTGTGTCTGATAAAACTGTATTTTAAACCAGCAAAAACAACAACAAACAAACATTTAAAGTCAACATGAAATCAGTACTGAGAATATTAAATATAACGCACATTCCCACGTTTTAATCAAAATGAAATGCAACTTCCTCCACCTCTAAAACAACGTTCTTTGATGCTGACATTACAAATCATTCATCCCTCTTCTGTAACGAAGTAAAATACATGAGAATGATGTCTCGTGTTGACTTTAAATGTAAAAATGACCACAGATGTATGTTTCATGTTAGGTTTTGTTGTGAAATGTGGTGCAGTTGAGGAAAACATTTCTACAATGGATGCCAAAATTAAATTTACTTTTTTTTATCCATACACACCTGTTTTCTTTTATATAAAATCCACAATAAATACACATTTATAAGCAAACGGCTATGCATTTAATCATTGTGAACAAAAAAAAAGGTCACATATTACAAATTGAGCAACTAAATTTGCAGAACTAATCTTAGACAGTCTGCAAACAATCTGAAGTCTGTTGTTTTGAGATAATGTCTCAGGGCAGCTCTGAGAATATTTTCGTCCTCAGATATTCTTTCCATGCATCTTCTGTGGAAAGCTCCATTGAGTTCCATTCAAAGTGAGGAATCTGTAGGAATACGCATCATTAGCAAAACCACATTTTGTCGTCAGATTTATGGGTTTCTTTCTACTCACCTGTAATACATGATATCCTAAAATTTCCAGGTGTCTTTTCTTCATCATGGCATCTCCTTTCATGTGCCAGGAATTTTTGCTGAACGATTTGGAGTCCAGGAAATCCAAGGCAATGCTAGATAGATTTAGATAATCGTATTATGTCTGTTTTAAGTGCTCTTATGTGCAAAAGAGAGAGTGCAGGTCACATACCGGCGAGCTCCGGGCGGCAGCTCTGTCCACTCTCTGTCTTCTGATCCTGACTGCCATTGAATGTTTCCATTCTCACTGATCTGCAGCTGACGAGGCTCGCTGCTGTATGGTACTGGGTGAAGATGGCAGTCCAAGACCAGTTCAAAATCTGATAACAAAAATATCAACAGTTGTTTACTGAAGCAGCAAAACTGTATGTAAACTTTTAATCCTTCTCATCCGTTATACAGTGTTCTCACGGACCAGAGGAGCAGCTTCAGCCAGAGACTAATTATGACCAGGTGTTCTACTGAGCGTCACAGGAGATCTTTTCTTCC
>JAUCMT010000160.1:19906959-19917589 GCA_032357475.1 Enteromius thamalakanensis
TATATATATATATATTTTTTTTTTTTTTTTTTTTTTTTTTTTTTTTCTGCATTTAAAACAGATGTTAATTTAAAATTTTGTCTTTATTTTTGTATGTAATATAACATGGATAGTAAATTAAATTGCATAAAACAGATTTTAGACATAAGACATAAAATATTCCTTTATTTTTGCAAGGGTAGTTATTAATTAGGGGAATTAAATTATGTTAATATATAATAAAATCAAATAAAACAGATGTTTTAACAAATTACAGTTAAAACTAATTATTTGCCTTTTTCTTACTTCATGCTTAAGGATTAACCAAACTGCATTACATTATATCAAATAAAGTAAAAATGCTTGGTTAAAACATGTCAGACCTAAAGAGTATTATTTTGCATTCTGTGGTTTTGTTGTTCCTGCATGAGCCTTTATTTAGCCATGTAGAATATTTATCTTTATTATTTATGTTTTGTTGGACATAAATAATTGTATATTTTTGAGTAAATTATCAACCTATTTAGGAAAAGCATTTTAAAATAGATTTTTATTAGAAGGAAGGTTATTTCTGAGAGTTGGAAAACAAGGAATGTGTTTTTAATTTATGGTCAAATTATCAGCACTGTATTAGCTACTGAAAACCACTAATCAAAACTATTTTACGTGTAAGGCTGGTTCAAAACTCACCGACGGTATAGAAGTACGGCGTCAGCACTCCTACTTTGGCACAGTTCATTCCACCCAAGACGTCCCCGAGCATCTTATGGATCTGCTGCTGGCCTGGACTAATCGAGCTGTTGGCTACAGAGTGGAAAACATGCATTTTAAATTACAAATTTATTCCTAACATTATTTTGTTTTAAATCTATTTGTTTCTTGAGTAGCAAATCAGCATGTGTGACCCTGAACCACAAAACCAGCATTAAGTTGCTGGAGTATATTTATAGCAATAGCCAAAAATACACTGTATGGGTCAAAATTAACAATTTTGCTTTTATGCCAAAAATTCTTTAGGATATTAAGTAAAGACCATCTCCCATAATTATATATTGTTTATATATATAATTTCCTATCGTAAATATATTAAGCATTTTTGTCCATATATCAATAAAAAGCTTATTAATTCAGCTTTCTGATGATCTATAAATCTCAATTTTATAAAAATTGACATTTGTGACTGGTTTTGTGGTCCAGGGTCACACATTAGAATGATTTGTGAAGGCTGAAGTAATGGTGCTGACCTCTCTTCTGCAGCTGTTTACAGTAGCTCTCGTGAAACCAGGGCACCTGGAACTCAGGACACTCCAGACACACGGCCCGATTCAGCTCCATGAGACGGAGACGGATGCGCATGTTTAGAGCATCTGGAAAGGCTGCCAGCAATGAGGAAGCACACAACACCACAACTACTTTTAAAAGGCGCATTTAAGAGTTGTTTACACTCAAAAAACAATTTGGACATATGACCAAGTTTTTTAATCTACTCTAATACTTTTAATACTACTCTATAGGTACTCAAGATTAACATGAGACTCCGTTTATATATGGCCATACTTCTGAAGAAACACCTGGTAAAAGCATCACAGTAAACAATCCCCACCAATCCAAACAATAAAACTATCAGTAGTAAGACTATCAATAAAAGTCTTGTTTTAAATGCATGATTACAAAAACAATTTAATCTTTAAGACATTTTACTTCCATGAGCTAAGCAGCTGTTTAGACTCTCATTGTAATGGCACCCATTCACTTTAGAAGATCAGTTGCCGAGCAAATTTAATGTTGGGAAGAAGTATTCCTTTAATTTTCATATGAATTCACATAGACATACTCTCCAGATGGGCATCCAACTTTGCCAGGAAGTCTACGTTGAAGATCTCTCTGACCACCTCCTCAGGGAAATAATCAGCCAAAGCCAGTGCGTAAGCCAAGAGAACCAGCAGGTGAGGGTCAAAGGAACCTGTTTGAATCAGCAAAAACAGCTCTTCAAGTACTTAAGATTAGAAACTTTTATGAATGCATAATAGAAGAATCTTACTAATATTTGGAGTGACGTGTCGAATGCACACATCAAAAAACTCTTCCGCCTTTGGTGGGTCATAATTTAGCAAAGCGAAAGGCAGCAAAGTGGAATAGATTGCAGAGTAATGAATCTGTTCGGAAGAGACAGAAATACAACTTTATTTAACAGATGGAGATGAATTTTGTGAATAAATGATTTTAATAATTCTATTTCTTTAGCAGCAATTTCTGTATGATCATGTGACGTTGAAGACTGGAGTAAAAATGCTGAAAATTCTGCTTTGTATCCAAGCAACGAATTACATTTTAAAACATATTCAAATAGAAAACACTTATTTTAAATTGTAATAATATTTCATAAAATTACACTTTTTACTGCAGTTTTGATTGATTAGATGCAGTCACAGCAAGCATAAGAGATCATTTGAAAAATCTTACCCGCCCCAAATGTTTGAAGAGTAAAGTATACAGTATATCTAATCAAATGGCAATAACTCAATCAATCAATAAAAAAAGCAATATATATTATAGAAATTATATATAATATACACACATTCAATAAAAATAACACTGTCAAATGATTAATCACATCCAAAAAAAACTATTTGTTTACATAACATATGCATGTGAACTGTGTTTATTTATTATACATGCATACATTATATATATTTAAAATATATTTATTATAAATATAACATATTATTCTTAAATTTTTAAATGTATGTGTTTGCATATATATATGTATATATATATATCTATATTTACACATATATTAAATATACAATGTACACACTAATATATTACATCAAAACTTTTATTTTGGATGCGATTAATCACAATTAATAAATAAAGAAAGAAAATTTAAAATATAATGTAAAAACCTGAAACTGTATAAAACCTCATAAATTAAAACTTTTAAAAACAAAATGTATTGAAATAACATTTAATGCGACTCCCACCTTGTCTATATTTTGAATCGTCACACTAGCGATACGATCCATCAGTGCGGCACAGAAGTAGTTAGTCCTGGTCAGATAAACGCTCAACTCCTGCACGTTAGTCCAGGAGACCTGGTCAATCAGTTTCTGCATGGAGACTATAGACTCTTCCAGCAGCATCTCATCAAACCACTCCCCCGACAAACTCCTGACTTCCTCCAGCACCAAGTCCAGACTCTGGAAGCCGCGTAGCCGCTCACGACTGCAGTAGTTCAGGGTCTGGAGCAGGCGAACGTACTTGCTGGATGTGTTGTGTCGGTACGAGAGGTCGCTGCGAATCCACTTGGCAATGGCCATGGCATAAGTGTTGAGCTCGTTTAGGCTGCACTGTGGCATGACAGCGTTCACCCGCGAAAGGACGGCCTCGTCGGGACGGGGTGAAGGAAGCATGGACAAAACCCTGGTTAGCATGGTCACCTCGTACGGATAAACACTACCCTGCAGGTAACTATGAATGATGATCATAGAAAAACAGAAAAAACAACGACCATTAAAAAAAGTTAAAGAAGATCAAGTTCAATAGCGTTATATCTTTATAATAAGGTCTTATTACTTACTAGTTAATGCATTTAAAAGAAGATGTACTTATTATAATAATAGGGTCATAACAATGATTATATTTTTATAATATACACCTGTTTTATTGTTTGTCCACATTACTAATGTTAACGGATAAACATCTTGATTAAAAACAGTGTAAGTTTATATTTATGAATATTAAAAAAAGATAATCAATAATTTTTAAAGTTCTGTTTATTGTTGTTGTAATCTTTAGATGGGATTGATTTAACATTAATAATGTTAAAAAGTTCAGCTTTGCATCACAGGAATAAATTATATTGTAAAATATATTATTATTTTAAATAGCAATAATATTTTACACTATTGCTGATTTTACTGTATTACATTTTTATACTTTCTGCATTCACATATCTTCCCAACCACACTCTTTTAAAGAGGAGTTTAAAAAACACCACACCGATTCAGAATGACACAAATGTGAGTAAATGATGAATTATTGCTATATTGTCTCTCAGGAAACACTTACTGCAGCAGTTTGGCTTTCAGTCTGGAGAAGATCTCTGGATTCTGGCAGTGCAGCGCCATGAGCGCTTGAGTGACTCGAGCGATTTCCACCGCTCTATACATCTCCAGATTCCTTAAGAGTACTGCTGCCATCCTGTCAAAAAAGGCAAAAATTAACGTTTTTATAGAAAATGTATTTATTATTTTAAAGTAAAAAAACAACAATATTTATTATCCTGACGTCAGACGTTTGAATAGATGTGTCCCAGTTAAAATATAAAATGTTTGCAATGACATAAAATGTTATTTATGTCACCTACCCCAACTCTAATAATTATATAAAGTACTTATCTTACTTGTTTATCAACTGCAGGTTTCTGCATTGCATCTCCTCCATCGCCTCCACAACACATAAAGCCTGATGGGGATTCAGCTCATCAGCCAATAGCAGCGCTGTATTTTCTAACCTGGAAGACCAAGTGAATCAAATCATACTGTTGATTCTTCTTTGATTTGGTTTCTCTGGTTTAGGGCTTAGCCATGTTTATACTTAATCCCTATGAAGAAAATTACACTCACTGTTGACTTTTACAGTAAGGATGACAACAAGTCAAAGAATAATAATAATTTATATATATATATATACAGTTTTTGTTTTAGAGAGAACACTAAAATTACTAAAAATATAGCTACAAAAACAAAAAATAAGTTGAAATATTTAAAAATTTATTAAAAAAAAAAAAAATATATATATATATATATATATATATATAGATATATATAGACATACACACACACACAAATAAATTAATAAATATTTTTTTAAAAGCAATTACCGTAGTTAACAGAAATATTTTAAGTACTAAAATTACTAAAACTAAAATATATATAAAGTTAAAGAGAAATATATATATATATTCAAAAATGCTAAAAATTAATGCAAAAGTAAAATAAAAACAGCAAAATTCCAGCTAATAAAAATATCAATAAATACAGTAATAGCATAGGGGTGGAACGAATCCCAAATATCAGCTCGGATCACAGATGAACAGCCTAAACTTTACATTATAAGCTATAAAGACAGTAACACAATAACGCTTACTGCATAAGTGAAATATAGATTCCTCTTTGTTAAAGCTGTGGTGTTGTTTGATTTGCAGACCAGGCAAAAGTAGGTATTTTGTAGACTGCTGTCTCTTTATGACTAAATGCACAGACCTGACACTGACACACTTCTCAGTCAGCTTTGTACGTTAACATAAGACGTGCCAAAACAAGTATTTTCACATAAATTTTTTGTATCCATCCATCAAAGCACTGAAACACAGTGTCTGAATCGTGCCTGTCTCTCTCTGTGCACAGAGGCTGAGAGCGGAAAATGTCTGGTTCCAGATTCGACTTCTTTATCTGAATGGTCTGAAATTGCGTGAATGCTTTCCAAACCGTGAGCACTGGTCCGTATGAATCATGAATCATCTATGATCTGTTGCACCCCTAATAGCACATAAATAACATAAAAACACATATAAATGAATAAGGGATACTTTCCCTTGCTCACCCCTCTTTGACATCTTGCCTTGCCATTGGTCCTAAAGAAGCAAAGAGTTTGGTGAAAGTGGCAGGATCAGTGCATGTGTCCACCAGCTCCATGAGTCTCTGTCTCACAGCCAGCTGGAAATCACATTTATTGTACTGCATGGAGTGATACAGTCCCAGAATGATGCTGATGTGCTCGACGTCCATCAAGGGGACGCTCTGCAGGAGTAGCTGGTTGCATTTCTCTAGGAGGGGACGATGAATCTGTTTGACATTTCGAGTGAAATGCACAACCCTTCTGGGGTTGTTAAAGTGCAATGGGTTCATTTCGTCCAAAAGGGAGTCCGCTTTTTTAAACAGTGCATCCCGCAGTTGTGGTGACACCAGGGCAGAAATACTGTTCATCAAGGATGTCAGCGCTCTGTAGGAAGGATACGAGTGAAAACATTTGTATTTTTGGCTACTAACTCTCAGAGTAGACTGTCAGGGTAGGTTTAGGGTTAGTGGAATAAGTTGACATATACTTGCAAAGTTTCTGATTTGTAATATGGACCCGTCAAAATAAAGTGTCAGAAGATAATACGCGGACAGTCTAAGAATGTCTTAAGTGGACTTTTAAAATAAAGTGTTACCAAAAAAAAAGACCCCAGACCTGGCATCTTGAATGGAGTCCAGTCGTTGACTCACTATATGCGTGATCTGACCCATCAGCGGGCTGTGCTGCAGGAACTGATCGCTCAAACAAACCGCAAACTTTGAAAGTGATGTCATCTGGAACCTAAAAACACAGATACACACAAATATTTAATTGCACTTTATGGGGTATTTATAGGCAACTTATGTTTTCAAAAAATCATGTTTAACAGAAGAATTCCTGTTGAAAACTGCATTAATCATGAGACACTGTATATGCTCTCCTCATGCTCTCAAAATGCGCATGTACACAGATATTAAAAAATTTATTTTAGACATTTAGAATTTATTACTTGTACATTTTGTGTATGTATGTGTGTACAAGCATGTTTTATAACCAAACGTTATATATATATATATTTATTGTACATTATATAGAATATCTAAGAATATTTTGCAGATACATACTGTATATTTCACATATATTTACATAGTCTTTATTTAATGACTTCTATAAAATGTAGGCAAATATGTGTATTTCATACTAAACTTAAAACCTAAATTTTACATCTACTGTATTCATATGGAATAATGTGCGTGTTTTCCATAAATAACTATATATACACAGTACTGTGCAAAAGTCTTAGGCCACTAGTATTTTCACCAACCAAAAAAAAACCTAACAAAAAAACTATTTTAAGCCAGTAATTTCTATCTTTTGCAGTTGGAAATATCAGTTTACATTTCCAAACATTATATTTGTCGTTAATTGTAATAATGCAGTGAGACTATAGTCTGCACAGTGCTCCACACAGAGATCTGATCTCATCATCATCCAGATCCTGTCTGGAATCACATGAAGTTGATGCTTTAAAAAACTATGGGCAAGCATACCTCGGAACAGAAGCTGTTTTACCAAAAGCTGTAATACCAAATAATTTTTTGATTTAGTTAACAGAAGTTAACTGATAAATTAAATTTATTTATGGCATTATTTTTGAAAGCATCCTCATTTTACAGCATTTTTACCAGAGTGTCTAAAACTTTGAAACTGTACATGTTACATTCATATGAATATGTATATGCA
This sequence comes from Enteromius thamalakanensis, assembly GCA_032357475.1. Taxonomy (NCBI): domain Eukaryota; kingdom Metazoa; phylum Chordata; class Actinopteri; order Cypriniformes; family Cyprinidae; genus Enteromius; species Enteromius thamalakanensis. The sequence continues at coordinate 19,914,244 of JAUCMT010000160.1, forward strand.
TTTTGGATAAGCAGATGCAAATTACATGTATACTTGCATATTTCCCATTTAAGAATTTAAAATACATGCATGTATAATTTTAGCAATAATTATAACATAGTGAAAATGTATTGTATATCTATTGTGTGTGTGTGTATATATATATATATATATATATATGTGTGTGTGTGTATAATTGTACATGTGGATACACAAACATTTATGCATTTGTTTGCAGATTTTTCAGGTACCTCTCTAGTCTGTTCCAAGCCTCTGTCACCAGCTGCTGCACAAGAGAGTCATGGTGTTCTACCTGAAGCCTGCAAAATCAAGACATCAAAGACTAGATATTTAGCCACAAATATTTAATAACGACACTATATATACAGTGCAGTGTAAACAATTCTGTTCCAGAACCTAGTGAGCTGCCTATATAGGGAGCATTCTGACTGATGCGAAACGACCAAATGCCTAGAGAACTGATTTCAACTGATCAGAGCACAACACTCTAAATTTGCACAAATACTGAGCAAAAAAGCCAAATATTTTATAAATTATCTTTTTCATCTAATAACTTATCCATGCTAATGCGAGGCATTTCCCCACAGTATTCATCTGATTCTGTGTTACAATTCGTCTTAGCCAAGGTCTTTCAAAATGTAGCTTGCTGCCTACCTTTAATACCTAACTTTTGGAACAGAGCTTTTCTTTTGACCTTTATATTTTCTCTCTGTACCTGAGCACAACATAAAGCACATCCACCACTGAAGCGTCATCCATGAGCCTGATCTTGTTTTCAGCCAAAACCCGAAGCGTCAGGAACTGCGGGTGACTCCGGACCTGCTCGATTGTCCTGAGCATGTGTGGCCGCTCTCTTTGAAACTTCCACAGTCTTCCAATAGCGCAGCTCACATGGCTCACAGACAGCTTGGCTTTGCTCCGGCCCACCACGTCAAACACCTGATCTTCAGCGGAGCACGTCTGAAGCTGCTCCAGCACCTGGTCACGGCTGACGGACCCGCTGTAAAACAGCCTGCCGGGACATGCTCGAAACGATCGGAGCCGGAACATGGCAGAGGACGGCCGGCGTCAGGATACACTCCACATACTAGATCTGACACACACAAGAATCAGTCCATCAGGTTTAACACTCGCATTATTTAAGCAAAAGAGAGTAATGTCAAATATTAAGACATTCTAAAAAAAAATGATGCACTATATTAATTAGAAAAGACTAAATTAGTTAATTCACATCAACCAGTAAAACTATTGCTGACAATAATTGTAATAATGCGTTTTAATTGTTTTTGTAAATATCATGCTTTTTTATTTTTGTCATATCACAAAAAATACAATAATGGTCAAGTTTTAAAACAGATATTTTTTTTTATTAAAATAGTAAAAAAAAGCTTGCATTTATTTGATCTAATGCACAAACAAAAAAAAAATATTTTTACTATTTACAATAAAGGTTTTCTATTTGGATGCATTTATTCCTGTGATTACTCCATTCACACAGTCCTTCAGAAATATAATCTGATTTAATGATTATTATTGTTATGATGAAAACAGCTGAGCATTTTAGAAACAAAATGAAGAATCATGAGACACTAAAGCCTGGAGAATGATGCTTAAAGTAACTTTAATCACAAGAATAAATAACATTTCAAAATACAATATGCAGCACACATATTATACACACATAAACGAATATATTTTATGCCTATATGTATATAACATCAACATGCATAAATGTCATCTGTTTTGTTACCACGAATTACCAGTCTTGTTAAAAGCTTCTTAGTTTTGCTTTGTCGGATGAATTTTGATTTGCCATCAGTCTTTTAAACTTTACGTTACCTAACCCCCTTAACATGTCTTCTAGAAGTCAGCTAGCCAACTTAAGAGTTAAGACAAGTCAGCACCATCTGACAGCAACAAACGTGTTGCTCCTATACAAATAAACCGGATAACAGAGATTCACAATACCTTCAACATCAGATAGCCATGACATTACACATGTAACACACAGCACGAGTGTCCTGTGCTGCAGGAGATCACGTGCAGGAGGGCAGATATGCTCAGAGGTGTTTAGAGTCCCGTAGATGCGAGCTACTGCTTGTGTTTGACCTGCAGCTGCTCAACGTGCATGTAAGAACAATGTTTTATCGACCATGTGTACAGAAAAGAGTAAAACTTGGGTGACATGGTCAATGCTACCACTTGCTTCCTGTTTAAGGCAGCACACAGCCAAAAGTCACTGTGTCTGTCAAAATAAAAGTCACACCTTGAAACATGAAAACCTAATTATTTTAGAGAAGGGGTATACCACATATTATCTAGTGTGTTGATATTATTCATTTCTACGCTTATAATATGTATAATATATTAAAGAAATGTATTATATAATAATAAATAAAATTATACATCCAGGATCGTATAGCTCTAAAATGTTATCATAATATAATGTGGTTTTATTGTAGAAACAATGTCTATATTGATCAGTTTTTTTCCTCATTAGATACAAATTTTTACAAAAAATAAAAGGTGAAAAATATAAACATTTCACAATATTTTTTTTTTAATTGAAATATTTTATACAGGCATCCCACAAATTCATATTTTAGTTAGATTTTTAATTTAGCTTGTTTTGTCTATTACAAAGTTTCTGGAAATACTGAATACTTTTGAAGTACATCTGAATTAAACTAAATTGCGTAACAATGAAATGGTTTAAGGATTAAAAGCAATATTTTCATTAAAACACATCAATTACAATGTCTTTTGCATTAAAACTTTATTATTGCAATAGTACACAAGTGTCATTACAGCAACTAGATTTTGTGAAGTTTCACAAGGTGAATCCTGAAGGTGTCCATGTTCATCACTCCTTTTAATTAAACTCAAATAAAACGAAACATGTTTGTTTATTTTCCATTTCTTTTTTATTTATATTCGAAAGGGAAGCAAGTGAAAGAAATAATAGAGAAGCGAGTGCTTTTGCAGGTGGGAGCGGGGTTAGGTTAGGTACTTTCGTAACCCAGGTTCCCTGAGACATTTCACTTGTACTGCATCTGCTTAAGAGGCTAATAGGGAAAACTCATTTTTTCTCCCTAACTGAAGCTTTTTTTAATCACGCAGTGAAACTGCGCGGCCATTGGCCGCTGCAGGTGTACTTGTTTAATCACAGCGAGACAATGGCCGCCGGTCATCCTATTTGCATGAAGGGCGCGAACCTACTCTATAAGAGTGAGGGTGCCCGAGCCTTTCCTTCAGTGCGACTGAAGCGGTGGCCAGTCCTAGCATGGCCGTAAACGCAGTACTCGTTGCATGTCTCAGGGAACCTGGGTTACGGAAGTAACCTATT
>JAUCMT010000160.1:19931574-19942478 GCA_032357475.1 Enteromius thamalakanensis
ACCCGAGGTGGTGATGCGGTCACGACGCGACGGCCCGTCGTCAATTATTCCTTACTTATATTATACTTTATTGTATGTTATCTGAAGCCAGATATATGTCATTGCTCCTTGGTCACTATATGCTTTCATTACATGGGATAAGGCAGTGTGAAACTTCTTTAAAATTTCACGAAAGTAAGAAACACACATGTGAGCTTGGACCAGAACACCAGTCATAGCAAAAGCCAAAAAGACATCCCATGAGTCAAAGTTATCGATTTTTCTTTTATGCCAAAAATCATTAGGGTATTAAGTAATATGTGGGGTATTATGTAAGATATCTTCTAAATTTCTTACTGTAAATATATATCATATTATAGTGGTATATTGCTAAGAATTTATTTAGACAAGACAATTTTTTTTCAATGTTATTTTATTTTTTTTATTACACTCTCAGATTCCAGATTTTCAAAATATTGTCCTATTCTAACAAACCAACCATTTCTAAAAACCGTATTTACCCAGCATTCTGATTATGTATAAAACCTCAATTTCCAAAAATCTAACCTTTATGATTGATTTTTGTGGTCCAGGCCAGGGTCACACATGGATATGTATGACATGAGGTGGACTAATGACTCTTTAAAGTCTGTGTTACAAAATAGGGAACCGAATCCTTCACCAAAGCGCAATGGATTGTGGGCAATTTTAGCCATTAGAGAGTGCATGGATCTACACTTCAAAATCGACCCGAAATAGTAGAGTAGACTGACTTTTTGCATACTCTTTGTAACATTGAGACATACTTATTCTAATCCCACATACTATTTAGGGTGGATAGCATGAACATTGGGACGCAGGGTTGGTTTATTAATCCTTTCCTATCTTTCTCAGGGGTTTTGGCAGCTGCAAGTGTGGAGCTGCATTCCTTCAGTGCTTCTACTGCCGGCAGTGGTGAGCAGTGGTACTGCATGGGCATTTCTTCACTGCTGGGGGACATGGGTGCCCTTAAGTCCTTCGTGAAAGAGGCGGCACAACTCACAGTCTGAATATCTGTCACTAATCCTGATCCGAACCATGTAACATTCCAGAATCTTAAGCTTTAGCCTGAGTTTATTTGCAGGCTGTTGCTCACATTGTTCATAACACTACAGTTCCTAAAACAACAGTATGGAAAAATAGACTTATTTTTACTTTTTGTTGTTAGTGTTTACTAAAGCCACTGTATTCCAAATATGTGAAAGTGTTTGATTAAAGCAACAATCGCTGCTTTGCAGTTTGATGGAGATTAATTGAAATGCACACTAAAAAACATGATTTTTGAAAATTGTAGAAACTGAGTGATCAATACACACACTTTAGCTACTTTTCATTTTCCACATACTTGGTGCTTCTTTTTATAGTCAGACATGATGGACATTTCTGATTACAATAACGCTTTTTTAAAAAACAAATTCTGTATTGCATTCACTTTCAGAACACTCTTTATTGTCATGAACACAAGGCTTGCAATGTCAAATCTTTTCAGAAGGCTTAAATGCATCCAAATAAACAACCTTTCCATAACATTAGAAAACCGTTCATGTAACATTACATTCAAAGGTTTATCTGATAAGATGTTATATGGAGCGTTTTACAGTGTTTATTTGTAGCATTTATGACCTTAAACTAATGTTACACGAACCGGTCAGAAACAAAATATTGTTAGGGGTCGTCAGCAAACATTGTTTGGATTAATATTTGTTTACCAGAATGCATACCATTTAAATACTTTAAATTATTAGCAATAAACATAATTAATTTGAAGTCACTTAACAGAAAAATACTTTAAATCACTTCTATTAAAAAGGAAAAGGAGCACTGTTTCCATGGTAACCGGGAGTTATTTCTGTCCTTTTACTGTACCCTGTGGACTTAATGGCAAACGCACAGCAATAATTCACCATCCATCGCTTAGCTATAAACAAACGCTCATGCGTTCAGGAAACGGTGAAGCGTTTAGAATGGATTAATTATTTGGTACCGTTTCCCTCAGGCGTTATTATGCAACGGCTTTAATCCTTATTAGGATTATACGGTCGACACTGCCATGACAACTGAAACATTAAAACTGTTATTATGTCTCAGTTGATTGAAAAATCAGAATTGCGGCTTTTTGAACATGTATTTCGGAGGATGGGATGCTTGTGAACACTGTTTTGGTCACATGGCTGAAGGACGCGGCTGTGTTGAATCAGTAGTGGCGGCTGACAGCAGCGAGTCTCCTGCTTTACACCGATACCAAAATAGGAGCTCGACATTCTTCAGTGGCTGACGCTAAATACAGGGGCCACATGTCTGATCTGACCGAGCACAAGACACACTGTTGGGGATAAAAACTTCTCCAGTGAAGAAAGGACTATACGGGTCAGGTAAGCTTGTTTTTACATAGGGGCTAGTTGTCACTAACGCGATTACTGTTTGAGGCAGAAGTTAAAATGCATTGATCTTTGTTTTCATCATTAGCCATGTTATTGTGGTTTGGTTGCAAATATGGACGACAAAAAATGACTTCAGTGTAAATGAATAAATAAATATAGAAATACATAAATGAAAAAAATATATTTTAGCTAGCTGCGTAACGTTAGTCATCTTTGTTCGTTTTTACAGAATAAAACAACTAAAAATACATAGAAACTATGCTATATATAGCCTACATATATTATAAAACGTCAGTAAATTGAGGGGGAAAAAAACAAAAAGTAAACAAAAATTGACAAAAAAGTAAAAACAAAACAAAAAGCAAAATCAACATATGAAACTAATAGTATGACGTATTAATAGTGCAAGTTGTCACGTTCATTTTAGAAGTAGATTTAGACAATTTAACGATTATTATATAAAATTGCTATGCCAAAACAGTTTAATATTTACAGTTACATTTTACAATTCTCCTTTTTTTGCTGAATATGACAAAATAGTAAGTCAATATTTGTAAAAATAACCAGGTTTGTGTCTATACAGAAAGTTGCCTTCAAAATTAATTATGATAAATATTTATTAACATGAACATGATAAAAATGGTGCTTAAAATATACATTTTGTTTTAACTGCCACTGGCTTTGCTGTGTTTATCTGTAGAACATTTACAATAGTATTACTTTAATGGATATATAATCCATCATACATATAGTATATAACACATAATATTAGTGCTGGTGGGCAGTGATTAATCACGATTAATATCACATCTCAAATATAAGTTTTTGTTTATATGTGTGTGTGAATGCATGTATGAAAAATGTGTTTATATATCAAACATATATGAATTATAAAATTTATAACCATATACATACAATTTTTTTCAAATTATATACTGTATGTATTCATACATGCATAATGAATATACAAAGTACACAAATATAAACAAAAACTTTTATTTTGGATGTGATTAATCACAATTAATTATTGCCCGGCTCTAGATATAAAGGCTATAATGATATATTTATTTTCTAATGTTTCTTTACTAAATTTCTACAACTTCAATGAATTTTCATGGGGGATTATTTAGCAGTAAATTAATTTTGTTAGGACACTTGAAAGCTCATTTGTAAATCTTCTCTTCCCAGTTGCAATGTCAGGAAATGTTCAAAGCGGTTACTCTTACGAGTTCTGCGATGCCTCCCACTCCTCCGAGGTGCTGGAAGCTCTTCATGAGTTTCACAGCAGCGGTCTGTTCACGGACGTCACCCTGCAGTCTTCATCCGGACAGCTCTTCCACTGCCACAAGGCTGTCCTATCAGCCCGTAGCTCCTATTTCAAGGTAATGTTCACCTTAGACATGAGAGAACGTTTGAACGACACCATCAACCTACCTTGCATAAACGGAGAGATTCTGGAAGCTTTGGTGAGCTACGTCTACACCTCGAAGATCAGCATAACCCAGAACAACGTCCAGAGTCTCCTGGAAGCAGCAGACCTTTTACAGTTCAACTCTCTCAAAAAAGCCAGCGAGAACTTCTTGATCCGTCTGCTGGATGTTGACAACTGCCTCGGGATGCATTCGTTCGCTGAGCTTCACATGTGCTCTGATTTGCAGCGCGAGGCTTTGAGGATCATCCTGAGTCGCTTTGAAGAACTCACGCTTCAGGAGGAGTTCCTAGAGGTGGAGTTCCAAAAGCTCTTGATGATATTAGCTACACAAAACCTCAACGTGTGGAAAGAAGCGACTTTATTGGACGCTGTGGTCAAATGGGTCGCCCACGACACGGCTCCTCGGATAGACCGCCTTCAAGAGCTTCTCAACTGCATCCACCTCGACGTGGATGACGCTTACCTCAAAACTGCTTTGGATCAACGCAGACATTGCTCTGAAAACAAACTGCGATCTTCTATTGTCACCTCCTTAAAGCCGAGCAAAGGTTTATCACAGTGCTGCAAAAAACTATCGTGCAGCTTGTATGTTATTGGTGGATATTACTGGCATCCGTTGTGTGAAGTCCACATGTGGGACCCCTTTTCCAACACGTGGGTTGAGGGCAAAGACATGCCTGATTTTGAAAGGGAGAGTTATAGTGTGGCACTTGTAGGTCCTGATATCTACGTGACTGGAGGATACAGGACACAGACTGTGGATGCTTTAGACACCGTGTGGATTTATAACACAGACTCGGATGTATGGACAGAAGGATGTCCCATGATCACAGCCAGATATTACCACTGCTCCGTGGCTTTACGTGGATGCATATACGTTATTGGTGGATACACGGCAGGAGCTCCAACACAAGATACTGAATTCTATGATCCTTTGAAGAAGAGATGGTTTCCTGTGGCTGATATGATACAAGGTTTGAGAACTTCCGTTTATTTACACACAGTTGTTGCATTGTTTGCTTAAAGTTTTGAGACCTTTTTTCAGTGGCTGGAAGTACTTCCCCTTCCTGCTTTTTAGGGATAAAAAATACTTTGCCTGAGAATCATGTATAAAATCTACCAGATCCAATATTCCAATGTTAATTAAAAAAAAAAACAATGAAGAAACGGATGCATTAAACTGATTAAAAATGACAATACAGACTTTTACAGTGTTTAAAAAAACCTTAAACTTTAAATTTATCATTCCTGAAAAAATGTTTCATGATTTCGACAGAAGTATAAAGCAGCACAACTGTTCATCATTGTCACTGATAATAAGAAATGTTTGTTGAGCAGCAAATCAGCATATTAAGATTTCTTTTACACTAAAGACTGGAGTAATGATGCTGAAAATATAGCTTTGCATCACAGAAATAAATGACATTTTAATAGTTTTTATAAGAGACTAATATTAGAGGCCAGCGGGATTTCAGCGTTCACCATCTTAAACAAAAAATAAATCTTTCAAATATCAACAATCTTTCTGTTTTGATTTTAAAGGTGTGGGAAATGCAACAGCTTGCGTGGTGAATGACAGAGTCTATGTTACCGGAGGTCATTATGGGTACAGAGGAACCTGCACCTACGAGAAGATTCAGACTTACCGACCAGATATCAATGAGTGGAGCATCACAACAATATGCCCACATCCCGGTGAGTCACCTACATTTTGCGTTAGATAATCTAAGAGGTTCAGATGTATAGGCTACAACCAGCATAGGTTGATTACTGCTTATTGCTCATCAAGACTCTTTACTTTCAGAGTACGGCCTTTGCTCGGTCTCTTTGAACAATAAGCTTTATCTGGTCGGCGGTCAGACCACCATCATAGACTGCTATGATCCCGAGCGAGATGAGTGGAGACAAATGTGTGCGATGAAGGAGAGAAGGATGGAGTGCGGATCGGCAATTATAAATGGGTGCATCTATGTAGCAGGTGGGTATTCATACTCTAAAGGGACGTATCTGCAGAGTATAGAGAGGTACGACCCTCAGATCGACTGCTGGGAGATTGTGGGAAACCTCCCATCGGCTGCACGCTCACACGGCTGCGTTTGTGTGTTCAGCGTTTGAGTTTAGCTCACAATCACTGTCTGTGCAGTGGGATCTAAAAGTCAGAGAGCACTTTTATTTATTTAAACATGGAAATGAAGAGTTAGAGAACATGTTTTAAAATAGAAGGACAATACTTTAGATGTGACACTAATTCAGGGTTCCTATATATGTCCTATATGTATTTAAAAATTTGGTAAGACTTTACAATAAGGTGTCATTTGTTAACATTAGTTAATGTATTAGTTAACATGAACAAATAATGATCAACACATTTATTACAGTCTTAATAATCTTTGTTAATATTAGTTAAATAAAATATAGTCATTGTTAATTCACATTGCATAACAAACACAACTTGTGAATTTATTAATGCATTAGTAAAAGCTAACGTTAACTAAGGTTAATAAATGCTGTAGTAGTATTGTTTAATCTTAGTTCATGTTAACTAATGAACCTTATTGTAAAGTGCTACCAAAAACTCCATTCTTTCCCAATATGAAATTTTCCATACTATTCCAAACATTTTCGTTGATTTAAAAAAAAAAAAAAAGTTTTTTTCCAGACCATAATTAACATCTGACATTAATTTAAAATTAAGCTGTTAACATGTCAGCTACATATGTATGCCATGAACACCTTTTATGAAACCAAAATGACAAAATACAGAATTATTTTTACACAATTTTATATTGACTGCTGCAAACCTGTGAAATATAATCCAAATTACAAGTTAAAATAAAGACAACATTTTAATAGTGTCATTAAATAATGCCTATATTTAAATGATTAAATGTTTTAACATTTTTAAATTGTCTTCAAAATCTTATTCCAATAATACTGAAGAACATGGGCGGCAGGTTTTGTTCACATAGCTACACATATTACAGCCATACAATTCCAAACGGAGTGTAATGTCTGCCTTCTGGGAGGCGGGCTTAACCTGCGTCCATCAGATGCCTCTGTATACTACTGGACGAGTCTACAACCAATCAGACCACTCATTCTGATGACGTATACGTAGCGGCTGAACCTGAATTTCTTAGAAATGCTCAAAAACGGCAGCTTTGCCAGACTGACTTTGCGCGTGAAAATGAGTGTAGCGTCACAGGAAGTATGGGCGGACCCAGGTTATCACTGATAATGTGTGAGGCGTGGTTTGTATGTTATCTGTGCTGGAATATTAAGAGATGTTTCTAAATATGAACAGCACAATAGATCACAGCACGTCACTATTTGCACAGAAACTTTTTGTAGAATGCAGTATTTGCAGCAAAATAAGTCTGTTTTGGTGTTTTAAATCAAGAAAGGTATTTATACATTACCTTAGTATTATTTATATTTATTTGGGTGATTCTGTATTCGTAAGACAGTTGTGAACCCAAGATTTTAATACAAGTTAGTGATGTGTAATTTATTACATTTTATGTTTTTGTGATGTTTTATTAAGTGTTTTATTATTAAGCTGCCAAAAATGTGAAAAGCACAAATTTAAATAAAGTTCCAGCAAGCGTGTTTGGTGTTTCTGTGGTATCCAACCAAAAAAGATGCAGCATGGTCATTTGTAAAATTTATTTTGAAGAACAGTGAATTTTTAGATATACATATATAAAACAAATTCCTTTTTGTTATTTATGTTGGAGTAAATCGTATAAAGTCCACTTGAATATCAACCTAAAATAATAAGATAGAAAAAAACACGTTACTAGTTTGTCTCTGTAAAGTCTGAGAAAATGTGTAAAGTGCAAGAGTTTTGTGGCATTTTTACAGGTTACAGGTTTGTAGCAAAACATTCACTTACCGATTTCTTTTTGTGGAACTTATAAGACGCTGGCAGGTCATATCTGAGCTCTGTGAAGGGATGACACCAGTTGAGGATAAATAACATCAAATGATCACATGCTATAAAGCTTATTACAACTTACGGGTTTCTACATAAGATCTTTTATGCTCCTGGTGTTCAGAAAATAAAACTTACATTTAAAAGTTTTGTGTTGGTAAGATCCTGTAATGTTTGTGAGGTCATTTAAGCATATGGAGGCTGCATATATTTAATAAAGTTATATAGGAAAACAGAAATATAGTAAAATAGTATTACAGTTTAAAATAGCTGCTTTGTATTTGAATATTTTTAAAAATATAATTAATTTCTGTGATGTAAAGCTGAATTTTATCATCGTTACTCCAGTCTTCAGTGTCACATGGTCCTTCAGAAATTATTCTAATATGCTGATTTGCAGCTCAGGAAACATTCATCAATTCAGGAAACAATAAAAAAAAATCAGGAACATCTTTTCCAGTGTTTTGAACTATAGTGTATGTTTATAGATTCACTAAATATTACCTGCAATGACTTCCATTTTGACTTTCCAATCATTTGCTTTCTTCTGAATGTGCTGCATGAAAATGCAATTCAGTTGTAAGTTATCAATAGAATTGAAGTGTTGCTGTAAAATGATGGCATAACATGGCAACTTACATCTCGCGTTGAGGTCTTGTGAAGGGAATACACTGCTGTACTTGCAATGGAAATCGCTGTACGCAGAAACTGCATGTCAATACCTAAAATGTAAGATATGCATACAGTAACAAGTGAATCAGGATCAACCACTGGAATATGGGAAACCTGTTATTTTTTTAGCAGTTTTGCAAATGCATCAGATTGCATCAACATCACTGCTAGTTGACTTAAGGATGACTCGTACCCTGGTTGTGCTTCGTGCCAAATGGCGGGTTCATGATGACCGTGTCAAACTTCTTGTAGTAAGAGGATCCAATAGAGCAAACATCACACTGGACCATATCAATGTTTGACAGTTCAAAATCCTCAACATTTCCTCTGAATATGTCCAAGGCGTCTTCATCAATGTCAAATCCCACACACAGTCTTTAGAGGAAAGATTACAGTGATGTTAATGCATATTTTTTAAAAGCTAGAATAATTATATGCCACGGGTGGAGGTATGGAGTTGGTCTTACCCAGCATCAAGCACTGCAGCTCCTATCGATAGCACCCCACATCCACAGCCCAAGTCTGCTACTAGTTTATTCTGTATGTCATCAAATGTGTTGTGGATGGTGTACAACATACAGCCTACAGTAAGAGAGAACACACAGAACAACTCGATGGTGTCTTATTCCATAATAAAGTATATTAAAACAAATAGGCCACTCAAGGCCATCTGTTCTAGATAAAAGACTCCCAATGTTGAATAAAATTATGAATTAAATATTCATACACAATTTCTAAAATGTATAATGCCTACTATTTTTAGCATGTGAACCAATATGCATTATGTGATCGTGACAAAAAGTTTCCAATCAGTATGTCACAGTGTTTCACATAAACTCATATGTGCACATTTAATTCATTAAGTGACTACAATCAATCTGTTTGTGCCACATGAAAAATATAAAAGGAAAAAAAAAAGATAAAAACATTTCTATTTCTATTTCTGGTAATTTTATATTTGTTTCAGAATTGCAAGTTCACAACAATTCTCACTTTATTTTGCGCAAATTATATAAAAAGGGAGTGAACTCTCTTGAGAAATAATGTCTAAAATCTTGTTTTGCAATTCTGAGGAAAATGTCAAAAATGTGAGATTTAAGCTTAACTGTAGAAAATATATATTTTCATGTAAAGTTGAAATTGTAATGCAATATAATTTAGCAATTCTGTGAAAAAAGGCTGATGAACATGCATCTCTGAGTCAGAAAGGGTTTTTATTCAGAATTGTGAGACGTAAATTCAGAAATGCGAGAAATAACGTCCGAACTGAGAGTTAAAAGGTCACAATTACGTTTAATTTTCATTTAATTCTGTGACACAAACATGCTTCCAGTTGTCATATTGTAGGCTACTTTTCTATTGCTAACAAAATGTTTTGCTGGTTTAAAACCTATTAAAGCTCTTAAAAAACGAGCACATAAAGAGAGTTCAGATCATTTGTCACACTACAAACAAAACGTCAAGACAAGCGTGGTGCATTATGGGATACGCAGTTTTTCAGATATGAATACAGAACATTTGCACACCGCGAACAGTACATACTACACGAATCGTAAGAACAGTATGCTGATGTGAAAACATAAGAAATTCGCAAACACATCTGACATTAATGACCAGTAATGCTCACCCGCTATATGCGGACTGGTGGGGTACTGCTCCAGGAGTATTTTGGGCTCCTCAAATCCATCCACCTGTTGAAGGCAGCTTTCTAGCTCTTTGAGCTTCATATCCACATGAAATAATCAATTATTCCTGCTCATACCAGTCTGTGTTTCTATAGGTCATACTAATGTAAATATATTAGAAACGTCGACTGATTCTCTCTTAACTCAAGCGCCGAATGATCATGATGTCACGGCCGATCTTGACTCCTAGTGATAACGTTAGTGACTTTCCTCAAGTAGAAAGTTTACATTGAATTGAATATGAAAACATGTAACGTTACTGCACTTGCATGTGTTTTGCTCTTCTTCTTCTACAAGCTGATCTTGCCAGCTAAGTGTATTTGCGCCATCTGCAGGCTGCCACGGCACACAGTCACGTTGTGTTTCCCCGAAGCGTTGCATCGCCTACATGCTTTTAGCATTAACATCATAACATAACCTTTCCTCTTGTGCATTGAAACATGTCTTTTTCTTCTTCTTCTTCTTTCAGGTTTTATGGCGGTTGGTACCTCACGTAGAAGGCGCATTACCGCCACCTACTAGACTGGCGTGTGGGCAGGAGAATGACGTTGAGGAAGGTGAAACTAACTTAAAAAAAAAATAAAATAAAAATAAAAAAATAAAAAAAAACCTCCATTGGATTATATATGTATGTATGTATTTTAAATTCTTTCAATTAGTCCAGTATATTTTAAGTAATTTATTAATACCTTGTGCACTTTCCCAGATGTATTTCCCAATATATACTCAAGCGTCATATTTTGTTCTTTGATTTGTGCCTTTAATTCTACCCTATCATCCTC
>JAUCMT010000160.1:19951047-19975263 GCA_032357475.1 Enteromius thamalakanensis
GAACCTCGACTGAGGTGGTACTAAAAAAAGGACCAGGTACCAGGTACTGTTCCCAGTGGAAAACCCCCCAAAAGTGAACTGTACTGAACCGTACCGTACCGTACTATGCAGTGGAAATGCGCCATAAGCAACCTGTAATGAGAACGCCCACTAGCGAACTCATTAACCAGCCTCGGGCGACATTTTCTCATGGATGGGGTTTTGGATTCTTGACGCTGTCGGCTCTTAGTTGGGGACACCTGATTTCTAGTGATTATCCTTTTGTTTTGATTACAGAGACCATCTCTCCATTTAATAAATAAATAGTTCTCATCATTATACCCTCACTCTATTCTCCTATTTGATAATGTTCAGTGCTTTGCTACAATCTGTATTGTTAAAAGTGCTATATAAATAAAAGTAATTGATTGATTGATTTGATTTTGCACTGGCTGACTGTATAATAAAGAAACATACAGAGTGTCCATAACATTTTTATTTTTTAACTTACAAATGTGCTCAAAAATAAAAAAAAACAGTACATCCATTATAAATCCTGGAGAGGTTTTTCTGTCATGGCATCTGTTTAATGCTAATAAACCATTACAACACAAACACTTTGAGTAAAAAATCTAATATCCCTCCCCAAAACACTCTTAATTAAATGAGGAGTGACTTTAATGGACTATTTGTACTATTTGAAAAAGGAAAAATTTTAAAAGCATTTAAAAAAAACTAATCTTTACTTAGTTTGCTGTACATCATAGTGTATATTGAATGTGCACAGAATTTCTTAAAATTGAAACCTTTTCTTACTGACCACATACAGACCAGCTGCCTTGACAAAAAAAAGAAGAAAAAAAAGCTGTCAAAAGCTTTCGAGTGTGTTGTGCTGTAAGTCATATTGCTAACTTCATCCACACACTTCTCCCCAAACCAGCTGCTTAGCATTCTGCAATAGTATATGTTTGCTTAATATCTAGTCATAGTTCATCACTCTTAAGTCTTTATGATATCATGGCATCTAGGACGAATCGAGATTCTTATTTGTGTTACCTTCCATTCATGGCCATAATGCAGAATTTACATAAAAAAACATTATTGTCTGAAAGTTTTCTGATTTGCAATAGGAATCCATGGGAAACTTGTATGATGGATGGCGAAAGATTTCCCCACATGTTTTTTTGCAATAGGTTCACAAGAACTTACAAACAGAAAGCTTCTTGGTTTGAGGGTTACTTCAATACAGTATGAGATGTGCGTCATACGCACTTTTTTTGCATGTGAAATTTCATGGAAATTCCGCTATTTTAGGGTAAGGGGTTTTGTTGAAATCACATGTTCAAAAATCCATAATAGTGGCTCTTTAACACAAGCTTAATATATTTGTATATTTTATAAAAAATCAAATGCATCAGTAAAATACCCTTCAAAAAGTTGTGTATTTGTGAATATTATCCTGATGAACAGAATCATGAACTTTTGATTGCCACAGAGCTTATTTCGTGCAATAAATCACAAAACCAATGAAAAGAGTTTTATAAATAAGTCATTTTGCTCTTTCTGACCAATAGAGGGAGCTAAAGCATCATGGCAGTTCACCATGAAAGTGTTTCAGTTCAAGCAGGCAAGGAAAGGTGCGCTAAATAGCAGTTCTCATATATTAATGTCCGTTGTGTAGCTCACAGGAAGCTGGAAGTGGCTTCTGAGGTCAAAGAAGATGACCTACTAGATCTGGATACTGAGAACCGCTCCAGAACTCCATTCCTACGGAGCATCTGCACGAACCTTCTTCTGAACTTCTCTCCCACAAAGGCGTACAAAACCGGGTTCACGCAGCAGTGCAGAAGGCCAAGGTTTTGAGTTGCGAACATGGCGATGTCCACCGACATCCGCGTGAAACAGCTGAACGGAAAAACTTTGGCCCTCAGTAGGGTGTCGACCATCGTGGAAACGTGGAAGGGGGTCCAGCAAAGAAGAAAGGCCACAACCACCGCTATGATGACCTTCATGGCTCTCTGCTTCTGGAAACCGCGAGTACACAAGAGCCGTTCCACTGTGATGCTGTAGCAGATCAACATGACCACCAGAGGGAAGAGGAACCCGAGCAGATGCCTCATGATTCGCGTTGCCAGCCGCCACTCGTCGGCGTGATCCGTCTCAAAGCGTTCTGTGCAAACGATCTGCTTGGAAACTTGCTCGTAAAATGCCTCGTTGTAGAATGACGGCAAGGAGAGCACCAAGCCCAAGACCCACACCAATGAGCAGGCCACTCCGCTGCACAGTCTCCTCTGAGCCTTCCGGGACTCCATAGCTCTGACAATAACACTGTAGCGATCCACACTGATGCACGCCAGGAACAAAATACTGGTGTAGAAGTTCACTTCCTTCACTAGGGAAACCAATTTGCATGCAATATCTCCAAACACCCAACCGTGGATCACAGAAACCGCGGAAAATGGCAGAATCAGAGCTAGTAACGTGTCTGCCAACATCAAGTTGAACAAATAGATGTCTGAGGGGGAAAGCGAGTGTTTGTTGGAGGCGATGACCCAGCCGACGATCAGATTCCCAGGTATAGCCATCAGAAAGATGAGCACGTAGAAGACACAGAAGGCAATGTTGAAGGCATATGTGGTGGTGAAGGAGCAAAGCAACGTCTTCTCATCCACAACAAAATCAGTCATGTTCTGCAAATCTGTGTAGTTAAACTCTTCATTGTAGAATTCACTGAAGTCGTCAATATTAAAAGAGCTGTTTGGATCTGTTAGAAAAGTAGAAATAGAAATTATTCAAGCAATGTGTGTTTAAATGTTTACATTTATTACTGATAATTTCATTACTAGTTGGCCTATAGTTTAGTAGTTTAACTAAAGGATGTTTAGGGTTTCCACAAAAAAGGTTGTGGACTAATTCTCAACTGATGTCAACTAATTCTATTGTCTACTAACTCTCGGATTAGACTGTTAGGGTAGGTTTAGGGTTAGTGGAATAAGTTGACGTATACCTGCAAAGTTTCTGATAGTCAGTTTGTATTATGTTATGGACCCATCAAAAGAAAGAGTTAGAAGATAATAAGCAGACAGTTTATTAATACTCTGACTGCTAGTTGACATGCAGTTGCAAATTTACGTACTGTTAGTAGAACATCTAAAGCAGACCATTGAAATAAAGTGTTACCAAAAATAAATCTTAAATCATTTAATTTACTTTTTTCTGTGGGTTTACAATAAAATTGTATAGTTTTTATTATTTATATTATAGGAAAAGGCAAGAAAAGCACTGCCCATCAGCATAAATAAATAAATGTTCATGTTTCATGACATGCTACCTTGTATCTGTTTGGTTATAGAATCAATACAATTAATAAACATATACCCATGCCTATAAAAAAAAATATGCAAAATGCACAAAAAAAAAGCACCCATATGACTAAAAACTAAAATTAAATTAAGCTGAAATACTGCATCAGTTTGTTTTAGCATGAATTAAATTAAATAAACTTGTTTTTCTTTATTATAACTATAAAAACTAAAAAAGAAAAGAAAAGAAAAGCGATATTGCAGACAAACTAATTAATATTAATGTAATTCAATATGGTGTGATTTTATTATAATTGTTATTTATTTTATTTTACATTTACCAAATAGGTAGTAGCCATTTCAAATGGTTTTTCACTGTGCCACATATCTTAAACTATTAATTTAAGTTAATTATTTTTTATTGATTAAATATTTTCAGTCACAACACCTAAAATACACATTGTCTCATATACATTCATATAACATTAACTTTTTAACGCTCAAATATATATATAATATATAATTTGATAATCAGATTTCTAGTGATATATAATAAATGATACAATAAGATACTGGACTCACCAGTCATCGCAACGTCTTTTTTGGTACGGTGCTGTGAGAATAATCCAGAGGAGTTGTTTGCTGAAGGCTTCTTTATACCCTTTGAAGGGAAGGGATGTTGTTATATCCTGTTTGCCTAAGCCTTAAAGGTTACTTCAAGTACACAATCTCAACAAGATGCTCTGATTTATCTATTTATTTCTCAAAAATATATTCACAGTCTCTGTATCTGGAATCATCTTAGCTTTTTACAGGACACAAGCTGCTATGTTTCCAGTATCTGAATGAGATGCAGAAGATGAGTATGTTTGGTGGAGATGTTTATATGTGGCTACAAAAAAAGCAGAAGATTAGTGATGTTTGTTGGGGAATTTTAAAAATCCTACTCGTCACAAGATCGTCACTCGTGTTCAAAGACATAAACATCAACAAAACGCTAAAACTGAAACTAAGAATCATGTGGCCTAAAATCATCCAAATATATGATAACAAGTCATGAGTCTATTTTTTGAAACCTAGTTCAAAGCCGAATTTTATTTACATTTAAATGACACTTGAGTGAAAGAATTTTTGAATTTGACATTTATGACTGGAATGTTTTTTGATACAGCGAGAGAGTTTATAGTTATCTCTGAACAAAAGATATAAACTTCAAGGAGAAACCTGACATATGTAATATGGAAGTGATTTTTCAACATCGGAAGAAAAGACGTGTCACATGTGAAGAGATGCGAGGCCACACATCATCATTTACCCACATTTATCCAGGAAATTGAGCAACTCTGTTCTGCTGGGTTTGTCCTGAAGATGCTGTAAACAAGTCTGTTTCTCACATGAGAAGCAGCCGGTTGTATTGGAATGAATATTTTTAGTTTATTTTTAGTTCAAGTGCTACTTGGGATAGATCATCAAAATTAGTTGATTAGCAGACTAAAAAAAAACGATGTTGCATCTTTGATCCATGTGTACGAGATAATATCGCCCTATATATAATATATTATACAAACATATTATTTGCAATTTATTAAAGGAAAGGTTCACCCAAAATGAAAACCAAAAGTGTCTTTTCCATCATTATGTATTCACCTTCATATCATTCCAAACCATAACACAAAGATACTTTAAAGAATGTTGATAAGCAGATTATGTTTCACTTTCTATGAAGCCTGTATTTACAAGATATAAGGTGATTCTTAAGGCATTAGAACGAATGCAAAAAACCTTATAATGTGTTATAACATGCTTTTAATAATCATAAAGCCTATAATACATTATAATATTTACGTATTACATTCAACAACAAAACACCTCAATCTCTTAGGAGTTCTGCTTGTCTCTGCATCTCGGTCTGATGATGGATCACTGAGGTAAGGCACCAGTTCAGTCTGTGTGACACGCTGCTGTCAATCATGTATTGTGGGCGTGAACTCTCTCGATGTGACGCCACACCGACATACATTTAAAAATGGCTTGATTTCAGAAGGGGCAACTTATTTTTCTTTTAATTTAATGAAAATATTTTGTGATTGTAGGGTGGTTGTGTACACACACTCCCAACACACATTTCAGTCCAAACAGCTTGTAAAAGTGCATTCGGCACCGGATGACCCCTTTAATTTCTGTTTGGATTTACTTAACTGTCAGTAAGGTGGTCTAACACAGATATATAATTAAGATTGAACGAGACACCTTTGTAAAATCTAAAACAGCATGAATCTGATCCAGCCTCCTTTCTGTGTTGAGGACAGGAAGAAACACGTTTCAGTGGAAAGAAGAAAAGAAGGAATGCAATGTGAGATACAAAGTGGTTGTATTACAAAATAATTTTATATAAGTTAGGCATTTATATTAAAATATGGCAATCACGATGGGAAGAACAGGAAGAAAATCCCAAATTAGGTCTTTTCAATATTTCAACTATCAAAATATTGTCTGTAATCAAATATGAGTGATTCAATATGAACTCAAACAGCTCTCATTAATCTTTCCAAGTCAATTGTATGTGTTTTATGGTGAAAGATTAAGAAATAAAAATATTTTTAAACAATAAATGTCCAGAAAATAGAACATTCCACCCTCATAACATTCCAAGTACAACAAATATTAGACAGAGCACAGAAATGTGTCCTTCTCAGTTTACAGTGTGTGTAAATGGCAGAAATTTTCCACTGTGACTATAAAAAGAAAGAGGTAAAAATTCTTGTCCGCAAACTCTGCCACAGGCTGTAATCAGTTTCATCACATTCACAGAAGCTGATGCATGTTTATGCAACTTTAATTCAAATAAAAATTCTGCCCAATGCCAATAGAGAATTAAGAACAAGATTCTAATTCATATTATCCAAAAATGTTAAATTTTTTCTAATATTTACTCCCCCTCATGTTAATCCAACCCTGTATACTGGATTTCCCCCCCTGTGAATCTTTTAGTAGTGCACAAAACAAGCACACACACATTAGTTTTCTGTCAGAAATTACAGAAATTTATTTTTTTAATATGTCATGATGGACCAAGCCAGAAAAAATGGTCACTTTGCTTTAACTTGCTGAAAATATCAAAGATGAATCTCACTCAAATTCCAGGTAAGGTAAAGGCAGTTTATACAGACAGATTTATATACATTTTAACAGTGGTCTATAATAACAGCGCTAAAGTGGGATTTCTTATAGACTATAACAGGGTGTGAATTACACAGTGACCATCGGGGGGTCAAGGCACTTGTTTTTACGTTGTAAATAGGCCTGTCGAGTGATGTCAAAATAACAAGATGAGTTAATTAACATGTACATCATGTGCCGATTAATTTCAGATTATGTTATATTGTGTAATCACTGTTGGCGAAGCTACTCTAAACTGTAGCTTGACCAGCTGCAAGCTACTCAGAAATTAAAGTAGTGACAACCAAACTATTTTTCTGAAAATGACTGGAGAAGTATATAAAAAAAAGCCTGTTTTGCCTTTATTTTGAGCTGTTTTGAATGTTGTGTTTGTGTAACGGAGGAATCCTGAATGTTTTGTGTTTGTCAAATTAAGATTATAACCAGCTCAGTTATCTTATATCATCTTACAAAGAGTCAAGGAGCTAGCTAACAACCATATCAAAGTTACCAAAGGCAACAGTTCATCAGTGGTAAATTTAGAAATATTTGTTTGTGGTTTCTCAAAGCCAGACACAGATAAGTTTATTTTTAAACTGCAGAGTCTTCCTCATCTCTAACCGTCACTCAAAGCTCTGTAGCATCTGGTAAACCAAAAAACACATTTCCCGTATTACTATACATTTAAACAAGATTACCCAAAAAATGGGTAATATGAATTTTGTTAAACATTTTATTTATCTAAACTGTTTGTTAAACATTTTATGTTCATTGCGTTAATGCGACTTTAATCTCATAGTTTTAGATGTATTTTTTTGGTGCCACTTAAACTCCATCGTACATACCAGTATAAATAACCTTGATAAATTTATATATACTTAAAAAAAAATTTTTTTTTTCATTTATTATTTTTCTTAATGCTGCTGTGAAAGTAGTAGATTTTTGATACAGCATTTACCTTGCCTTCTAATTTTTAATTTTCAGATGTACTACACTAATTTACACTGTATTCCTATTATATAACTTTGTGTTTAAATCTCTTTATATTTGAGAACTTTTGTGAACTACCTTTGTCTCTTTAGTAATGTTGATTTTGTAAAACTCACAGCACAGATCCTAAGATTTTTTTTTTTTTTTTTGCATAGCCATGTCAATAGCATTTTGTTGAATCAGTTTGTGCATTTTTACTTTACAGATGGAGCGTGGAGAGACAGGACATGGACCACAGTTCCCACAGTGCTAGTTTTACAGCACCCACACACACATTCATATAGAAGTTCTCAATGATTAAATGTTACCATAATTAACTTAAATTTAGTTGTGAGGTTATAGTTTATTGTCATAAATATTAAAATATTATTTTTATATGATATGCAATTTATTATTTTATTAAAGTTGTTATCTTTAATAATTCAGATACCTGTTGAAATGCACATATAATTATATACTGCTTGTATCTGAAATGTTGTGTTAATAAAAATTATGCTGAAAGAGAATAGTACAATACTGCTGTTTTATTAAACTAAATGTTGAAAGGTTTCAGATGTTTTAAGGATGTGGTATTTTTAATAAAATGTAGGTGGAAAAAAACTGTAGGACCAGGTTAAACATAAAATAACGTTCCAGCAATGTTAGGCAAAGTGGACATTTTGACATTCTTGGAATGTTTTAAATAAACGCTCATAGAACGTTATATTTTTATATTTTTTTATTTTTATGCTAACCACATAAAAAGGCAAACTGGACATTTCTACGTTTTTGGAACATTTCAAATAATGTTTCAACAACCAAACCAGAATGTTAGGAAAACGGTCAAACAACAAATTTATTACCTGGGTTACTGGGTTACTAAAATTCAACCAGCCAGAGTGGTTGGTGGAAGTGACTAGGTTACCCGCCACAGCTGAAATCCACCCACATTGTATATAATGTATAAATTAACGTGAAGCCGCAAGATGTGTGATGTACCAATGGTGGTTCTGCACTATTTGATGGAAAAAAAATCATACTTCAATATTATGAAGCTGTTTCTCCGAAAAAGTTGTTAGCTACAATGAAAGCTACATGGTTTTAAAAGTAGCTTTGTTACTGAAAAAAGCTAGTAGCATTGTTAGCTACTCACCAACTCTGAGTGAAATATACAATTATTTAAAAAAAGAAACAATAGTCTTTATAAAAAACTAAAAGTGCCTTTAGGTGGAGACAAATCTCTGTCTTAATAAGTGAGTCATTAAGTCATTCATCAATTCGTACAGATTGACTTCATCGATTCTTTTAGAAATGAAGCAACTGACTGTCTAAATTACTGACAATTTGCCCAAAATGTATTCTAATTATTCACACCTTTACCTTATATTACATTTTTAGCTAAACATTTCTATGTAACCTACTTTTGTCTTTCTTACCAGCCAGTGATAATTCTGAAATTTTGGAATAATTTTGGCATTGTTGATTATGTTAGGGTTATTTTAGCAAATAGCTTGCTCTGTAAATTCTGTTCAACAACAATAAGTTATAAAGGGTAGTCTACATTTTATCACTTGACTGAATCTACGCATCTTCTCAGTCCACGGCTTTAAATGAGCGCTGTAGCTTATTGTTCAAGCGCTCAGGTGTGTCTAATGAATCTGTTCAGGGGCTGCTGAGATTACATTGTAAAACCAGTCAACAGATATAAAGAAATGCATCTTAATATGCACAAGTAAATATATATATATATATATATATGTAGGCAAGCCTACTTTATATCTGACCAAACCCCTTAAACAATTTTTTCAGTAGTTGTTTTTTTTTTAACATTGTCACTGCATGGCACGAAGCATATACTGTAAGTCTAAGTATCGGTATCAGCAACAATATGCAACCTTTAGTGACTTCCAGGTCTAAATAAGTCATGCAAATATAAGATGTGGAATAATTTTTGCTCTACAATATTTCAGAAAGAAAGAATATAGCGTAGAAAGCCCACTTTTAAAGTGGAATGTTTATAAAACTCCTTATTTAGTAATCACGAATAACTGGAAACGTCATGGTACGTTACTTCTATGGTCAAATGGTGTAGGAACCTTTGAAGAACAAATAATTTTACACACAAATATATAAATATATATATAAAATTATTTAGAAATTGGAAATATCACTGCAAATTAAATATCAAACATTCTGTTTAAATAACTATTACAAACGAACAGGCAATGACGCGGGCAGCCCGCGGGTCTTTCGAGTCAATGCGGAAGCGGCCAGAGGTGTAGGAGCAGGAAAACCAAAACGATTGTAGTAGGATTGTAGAAAAGCAACATTTACTCTTATTTTTTTAATCCCACACACCCACTAAAAATAATTTAAGGCAACATGATTTTGTTGGAAATCAACAATCGGATCATAGAGGAGACTCTCACCCTGAAATTCGACAGCGCGAGCAACGGGTAAGAGGAAGATCTTCCTGTCTGAGACACAACTCGGTTCAAACATCGCTCATCTGATGTATGCATGTTTTAACACTAGCCATGTTTTCTTTGCATGGGTAAAATGAAACTTTAACGCACATTTTCGTGTCGGATTGATTCTGTCATATCAGATAATGTGTGGATTCTCGCGTACTGAAGTATTTATTATGGGGTGTGTCCAGCGGGATAACGTTAGATCACGTAAAAAAACATTAATTTGCGATTGTAACATCGACGTGTCAAGTGATTAATAAAACAGGTCTCACAAGTGATTGTGACCATTGTGAACGTCGCGTTCGGCTGACCTGATTTCTTGAAATGTTTAAGTCCCAGAAAAGACTGCAGACACTTCCTGTTCCTGCCTCCGTGTAAATGCATGTCTCTGCAAGAACAAGCAAATATCAGCGATTCTCCTAGGCCCGTCAACTTACGATGAAGTAACAGATTCCTTAAGAACTGATTTCCCCTTCATTCTTCTCCAGTATATATATACGCGTGCTGCACGCGCCTGATGTGACTCATCATAAGCGGATATGATTTGTTTACTTTTTAGTTATTTTTTTTACAGTTCAATTAAAAAGTAAAAAAAAGGCTTGTTTTTGCACTTAAATATTTAATATTTCACAAACGTATTGCATTTGTCATTATATTCTATCATTGTTTAGTTACTGTGATAATTGATCCTAATTAGTCAGTCATGGCATTTAAATATTTCTAAATGGCGTCCATAACCGCAGTGTATAAATTATATTGTAATATTGTATAAGCTAATACAATTATTGCAACAATAAGTATTTCATTATTCATTTGCCAAGTAGGCTTGCAAAAGTGGAAATCTTCATTATTGCAAAATAAACCCACTCTTATTGATTACCCTGGATGACTGTCATTACTTTTTATATTATTAGCTAAATGTTTTTTAGATAGCATATCATTTAAACTCACAAAACAGTGTTTTTTTCTTTTTGTTTAGGAACAAGCCTGAAGCAGTAGATGTTACATTTGCAGGTAAGGTCAAAATAGGAAATGACCTCAGCAGTGGACACCTGTGTTTCTGTTGTACAAATGTTTGTTATTGGTATTACAATAACAATAATTTAGTTTGTAAAGCAGTTTGTTTTGCTAATGATTGACATGGGATCTCTCTCTCTGTTTTTGCTACAGACTTTGATGGTGTGCTTTACCACATCTCCAACCCCAATGGAGACAAAACTAAAGTAATGGTCAGCATCTCTCTCAAGTTCTTCAAGGAGCTTCAGGAGCATGGCGCCGATGAGGTATGAGGAAATAACCTCAAAACATCTCATAAAACCAAAAGAATGATCCAAAAAAGTTATTTAGATACTAAACATAAGAAATATACAGTATCATTTAAATTTGGGGTTAGTAAGACTATTAAAAGTTTTTTTTAGATGTTCACCAAGGCTGCACTTTATTTGCTAAAAAAACCTGAGGTATTTGTGAAGAGTTATTAGAATTTAAGACGTTTCGGTTTCGATCTATTTTAAAATGTAATTCATTCCTGTGATGCAATGATGACTTTTCAGCATCATTACTGCACTCTGCAGAGTCACATGGTCCTTCAGAAAAAATCCTTATATTCTGGTTTGTTGCTCAGGACACATTTCTATTGTTATGAATGTTGAGAACAGTTACGCTGCTTAATATTTGTTTGGAAACTGTCATAGATTTTTTTTAGGATTTTTTGATGATAAAAAAGGGGGATAGAAACTTTTTATCATTATAAATTGCTTTAAAGTCACTTTAAACTATTAATGAAACCATACTAAATAAAAATATTATTTCTTAAAAAAAAATTAGCCCAGACTTTTAAAGGTTTTCATTTTGATTGGGTAAGACATGATGTTTTTTTGGTGAGATGTATTCTCTTTGTTCTGCCCATTTATAAGAAGATGCATACTTACTGAGCAATTTGGTTGCAAGATGCAGTTGGTTTTTGTGACGTTCGTAGTGCATACTTTGTAATTGTCGTCTGATAGATTTCCTGTGGACACTCAAGCAATGTGAAGTTTCAGACAGGAATCTTTATTTCACACTTTCTTGTGGGTCATTGTTTCATATTCTTCTTGTCTTGTGATTGTACATGATTCAGTCCAGTGTGATCACATTTTAATCACCATTTAAGGGTCTAAATGACATATGGTTTCTATGTGAAACAGGAAGTGCCAATGACTCACTTTGGATAGAGGAAGTCACATGTTTTAAATAAAGAAACATGGGTTTGTTATTTAGTAAACTTAGCCATTGTACAGTCATTAGTGATAAGCTGATGGTCTAAACTTTAGATTGTTTGACAAACTCAGTTGAAATATTATTTGCAGGCATCGTTCAAGATCGACGCAGTTTCGTCTGCAGGATTTTGAATCCGAATTAGCTTTATTTGGCAGGAATATGGAGCAGTTTGTTGTGTTTTTTCAAGGAATCAGCGCATCGAGGACTTGAATGAATTGTTTTTAGAGCAGGATTTTCATGAGTCTTGAGGGCTCATGGAGTTGAGGTTCATGCCAATATTTCCTGCCAATGCAAATAACTATTCAAAGTCTGATCCAGCTACATTGTGGACTGCCAATGTAAATCAAATGAATGCAAAACAGAGGGACATCCTGCAAAATTTGCCCTCAGCTTCCTGTCTGCTCATATCATGCACACAGATAAAGTCTCTCAGATAAAAAATGAATTCATTTGCCTTTGTTTTCTTCTTTTTTCTTTTCTGGGGGCTGTTTTGTTTGTTGAATCCTGTCTCTGTTGTAGTGGACAGTACATTCTAGGGCCCAGTTTACGGTGGGACCCCTCTGACCTCAATAGTGGACAAAAGTTTTTGATCGGCATTTTGATTGGATCTTGGTGGACTAACATAAGCAAACTTTCCAACACCATCCGATAAAGATGCCAGGACAATGGCCAGATATCTCTTACTGGACAAGAAGAAGACCTTTGGTACAAAGGCTAATAAAGCCTCTAATAAACCTCTCATTGCTCAAAATGCAGTTTCTGCCCTTCAGCCACCAACAGACTGACTCTTAAGGTTTTGGGCTGTGACCTCCATTAAAAATTTCTTAGGAGCTCTGGAGGCAGCAGCAGTGGGTGAAACAAAGAGAAATCACAGAGATCCATCCAAATCCATTCATAACTTTGTTCTCAGACCTTATATTGATGAAAACTATGACACGCACATCAGAGAAATAAGTATTCTCATTGACAGCGACGTTTAGTACAACAACACAGCTGTTAATGGAATTATGTTTGGACTTAATGTGTTCGTAACATTGCCAAAGGTTTTCTGCTTGTTGTTTGGTAAGTGAGAAATGCACAGGTAAAACGTTAGTGACACTTTTTTAACTTTGTGTTTGGACTATGCAAATAAGTTCCACAGAAGGAAAGGAGGGTGGGCCACACTGTGTTAGCCAATCACAGCATGGAAATGAAGAAGTACCAGATTAAAATCTTTGTTCCACTTCTTGTTCTGAGTCTGGGCCTGCAAGGGTGAGACACTAACAGAAACAACCATTCAAAGCCTATGGCCCACTACAGTGAAGATAGCAACCAGCCTGTGTGGTAGTAGATAGAACTAGACCAAAAAGTTCTAAATCTCCCCTCCAGAGAGACACTAACAGAAACAGAGGAAAGAGACAACACCAAATATCAAGTCCTGAGTCTCCAGCTTTGTGGCAGCAACAGACACGACCACGTTCTGAGCCTCCAGCCTGTGAAGAAAGAGATAATCAGACTTCAGAGCAAGGTTCTTTGCTTGCATGTTCCAGGCAAGGACCTTCTTCACCTGCTCCAGGGCCACATCTGCGTTTTCCAAATTTTAGGACCCTTTGGTGCTCCAGGAGACCAGTATCCTCCAGCTCGTCATGTTCAAGGCTATCTAAACGGATTCCTGCTCCTTTCCCCACTGTATTGTTACCAGCACAAGCAGGGGATGAAGTCAACGCTACCAGACTGCTCACTCCACCACATGGAGCGTAACTATCACTGATCCAAACCTCTTCCAGAGACCTTGGCATTGTTGTGTCTGATTGCAATTAACAAATAATCTTTCCATATTTGTTTGTTGCACAATTAGGTTCTTCACCTTATTTCTTTCAGAGTAGCAACAGTTTATCTTTCCAGATAATGTAACTCTGACATAGCAACACCCAACCTGATCCCTTATATTTTAGGCATCTTATGCACTTTATTCCCATTTCATTTATGGTGTTCATTTAGTAGTTGTTGTGAAAGCAACATTCACTACACAAGGCATTCGGGCTAAAATAGGTGATAAAACACAAAATACAGGTCTCTCAAAGCATGTTAAAAATGACAGGAATTAAACAAGCCAGTGCTCGCAGTCTTGAAGCAGATGTTTGGAAGTTAATTTGTCATGTATTGTGACATGCTATGCTCCCGGGGAATGTCTAGGCACCTCACAGTTCGATTCGGTTATGATTCAGAGGACTGAAATGTGATAATGAGATGATTATCGAAGCATATTTTTTTTTATTCTGTACAGTTTTTTTTTTTATCTCGCAAAGCAAATAATTCACTATGGATCATAACAAACACACTTCCCGTATCTTTTATTATTAAAACAAAATGAAAAAGATTTGTATTTGTTGTGTTTCAGTTGCTGAAGCGTGTTTATGGAAATTTCCTTGTGGCACCAGAAGACGGTAAGCCAAGTGGTTGCTGTTTTTTTTTTTGTTCTTCTTACTGCAAGAGTTTTAGTTTGACAGTTTGTTGTTGTTCCTCTGTGAAGGGTACAATATTTCACTGCTCTTCGACCTGGACACTATTCCACCCAACAAAGAGGAGGTGATCCACCAGGCAGGCATCCTCAAAAGAAACTGCTTCGCGTCCGTCTTCGAGAAGTACTTTAAGTTCCAGGAGGAGGGTCGTGACGGAGAGAAAA
The DNA here is from genome assembly GCA_032357475.1 of Enteromius thamalakanensis. NCBI lineage: Eukaryota > Metazoa > Chordata > Actinopteri > Cypriniformes > Cyprinidae > Enteromius > Enteromius thamalakanensis. The sequence continues at coordinate 19,965,852 of JAUCMT010000160.1, forward strand.
GGGCCGTTGTCCATTACAGGGATGATGAGTCTATGTAAGCTTCTTGAACTTTCTTCAGACCTCCAGGACAGTAGGAGTAATCAATTAATCTAGTGATTATTTTATGGATTAATTCAATAAAAAGCTAAATGAGTTCTTAGGTTGTTACCATAATATTAGTATTAAAATAATTAACTTAAAATTAGCAATAAATATGTTAACATTGGTTTACAATGTAAAGATCTTTAAAAAAAAAAAAACAGTGTGAAAGCTTCAGAATGGGTTAAATCAAATTAAAAGTCTAAATTATATAAAGTGATAAAATCTTAAAAATGTAACCATTTAGTTTAAAATAATTCATTACTTCATATTAATTATTAATCCAGTTCTTGTGACTTTATTTCATTACAATTCTGATTTAATTCTTTTCTTTTAATAATATATTAATGTAATGCACACATGCATTATATATTTAAATATATTTTTAAATATATAAACATATTTTTCTTAAATATATACATGCATGAGTTTGTATTTATATATACACAATAAATATACCCAGTACACTCTCCTATATTATACAAACAGAAACATTTTTTTGGTGCGATTTAATCATTTGACAGCACTAATTCTTAGTGTCTTATTACTTGCATTTAATATTTCCAGATTTTATTTTAGATGAGTTTTGCAAAAAGTGTGTAATCCATCTTATGTCTCTCCTGTGTTTGTGTCTTTCTTGTCGTTGGTTTCAGGTATCTCGAGGCTAAGAAAGACAGAGTAACTGTTGTGTTCAGCACAGTGTTCAAGGATGACGATGATGTCATCATCGGGAAAGTGTTCATGCAGGTTCGCTAATTTGATCCTGTTTTCAGGTCCAATTCTGACCATTTCTGTCCTGCCCATTTTCTGTTTATACACATGACCTCCGGGTGTTTTTCAATCCAGTCGTTCAATCCAGTGTGTCACGGTTTCACATTTAAATGACAAGGTTAAACCACAGTATGCCAAGCGATGTCGTCATTTCTGTTTTCACAGAATGAATTGCTGTCATTTACAATGAGCTCAGAGCTTATGAGTTCATTGTTAGAGCTTGTATGCTTGTCGATTAAGTCATTTTATATCACTGTACCATATGTACAGTAGCCAAAAAGTGTTTGGGCAAATAGGCCACCATTGAAAATGCAGAAATTTGCATTATTTAGAAATGCTATTGCAAAGGCTGTTTATTTTTATGTTTATAAGTGTGTAAGCATCTAATGCAATAGGCCTTTTTAAGTGACCAAAATGTTTTGGGGCTGCTATGTGTGTATTAAAAAAAAAATGGTTATTTTTGCTGATATTAAATAATATAAAAATGTCTCATGATTTTTGAAACAAGATACATTTATTTAAAAAGCAACACACAGACTTGTTTTCATAGCATCTTTAAAAATGCGTCTTACTGTACAAGCATCATTTTATTTAATTACAAATGTTATGCAGTTCTTTTTCTTATAAATGTATGTTTTAAGGAGTTTTAGATATTCTAACTGAAGAAGAACATTTAAATATGTGTTAGGAGTATTACTTCTTGTGTGTGTAAGCTGCATTAAATTGATCATAATACAGTAAAAACAGTAATAATACTACACTTAAAAATAATGGTGATTTCTATGGTTTAAAAATGAAAATGTCTGTAAAAAAAAAATAAAAAATGGTCAATTATGTCTTTTACAGAAACAAAGTGAATGAAAAGCTTTACAAATACATGGCATTTCTAGTCTAATTTGACTACTTTCACAAAATCACTTGCACATCATAATGTCAGCTGGGGTGTGTGTGTTAACTTTGTTTTGGCAGTCATTATGATGACATAGTGGACTTGATGCCTGTGTTTCTCTGTGTTCAGGAGTTTAAAGAAGGCAGGAGGGCCAGTCACACGGCTCCTCAGGTGCTGTTCAGTCACAGGGAACCTCCTCTGGAGCTGAAGGACACTGACGCCGCTGTGGGAGACAACATTGGCTACATCACTTTTGGTTTGTATCATGAGCTCACAAACACACAAGCATTCATTTAACATCTTTACTTGAAAATGGCACTTGGGAACTGTTCATTACAGAACACTATTATCAACCACAAGCTGCCAGTTAAATATAGACTCATGTTAGGTTTAAGAGTTAATTTGTTCGTTACGAGGCCAGAGCAGTTCACTGCTGCTTATCTGAGACGGGTGCACTGTTTATTTGCATTCGCATCAGGAGAACAAACGCCCAGCTTCTCTTCATGGCGGTTACACAAACCTTTAATGAATTGAAAAGTGCCACACCCTTTTATCAAAGCCTACAGAATTTACCAGCGCATCAACCAGGAAACATGCAATGTTTACCGAGTGCTTATTTAGTTCTGTTTTATTTGTTCATTTCAAGATATGCAGAGCCGCGGTAACTGAAAATTCTAGTCTTTGTGACAGATTATTTAGTTAATAAAATTGATCTTAACTGCACTTTTTGCATATTTTCCATTTTAAATAACCGTTTTTAAACATTTACTTGAGAAGCAACGCTGAATAAGATAAAAAGAGCTTGTTAGAATGGGGCAATGTTGGGCCTATTTGTAAATCTGTAATCTGAGGGTTCAAAATTTTAATATTGAGAAAATTGCATTTAAAATAGTCCAAATAAATTCTTAGCCATGAAAAATTCTTAATAATCAAATAGTATGTTTTGATATATTTACAGTAAAATATATCTATAGTATCCTAATGATTTTTTGGCCTGACAGACTAATTAATCGATAATTACATATTGCTACAAATGTTCCTGTGCAACTTATTAGTGAATATTTTTTTTTCTTTGTTCCGGATGACATATATAAAATGTATTAATTTAAAAAAAAATCTATGTATATATATATATACATACATAAATATATATATGTATATATGTATGTATATATAAATATAAATAAATATAAATAAAAATAAATATAAATAAAAATAAATAAATATAAATAAATAAATATAAATAAATAAATATAAATAAATAAATATAAATAAATAAATAAATAAATAAATAAAACAACTAAAGCAATGATGCTGAAAAATTAAAGTATATTAAAATAGAAAATCATTATTTGAAATTGTAATAATATTTCACAATATAACATTTTCTGTATTTTGATTAAATGAATACAGCCTTGATGAACATAAGAGACTTCTTTAAAAAAACATATAACTGATTCTAAACGTTCTGTATAGGTAACCTAAACATGTTACAATTACAGTGAATTTCATATTATATTTGAAATAAAAACACTGGTATCACTTCTCAACAGTGCTGTTTCCTCGACACACAAACGCCAACACCAGAGACAACACCATCAACCTCATCCACACCTTCCGGGACTATCTGCACTACCACATAAAGTGCTCCAAGGTGAGACCCTCCTCAGAAACGCCTCTTTGCCCAACCTCGACTCAAGTGTTTATAAAGGGTCGAACACAACCCTCGAGTTTGTAATGTGTAATTATAGTTGCTTTGTAATGTGCTTCTCAGTTTGCATACTGGTCATTTAACCATTCAGCACTTTGTATGTAAAAAGGTAATGTCTAATCTTGGGAATGTAGGTTTTGTTTCCACTCTAATAGGTGTGTTTTCTCTCGTTTTAGGCTTACATCCACACTCGTATGAGGGCCAAGACCTCGGACTTCCTCAAGGTACTCAATCGTGCTCGGCCGGACGCTGAGAAGAAAGAGATGAAAACAATTTCGTAAGTGTTTCACAATCATTAGTATTTCACACTTTATATGAAACCGCACAGTGTGAAAATTAAATCTTTCTCATGGGCTTTTTTCCAGTAGAGGCGGTTGATTTGTGCTGATGTTTGTGCATATTTCTGGGTTTTATTCAACACCAGAGGCGTACGCTTGCAAAAGATTAATTTGTGATGGTGTGTGTTTAAATTGGCGTTGCACCATCCGCTGTCTCTTAGAGGCTTATATCAGAGCAGATTACCATGTACTTTTCATATAACTTACTCATCTGGTTGTTGTTTGAGCTTGTTTAAACTGAAATGTGGCTGGATACGTCTTTATCTACATCTACCTGGAATCAAAGAGAAATTGCTATTTATCAGTAATTTTGGAAAATTTCAAAATCGACCGCCCATAAGCTCTAATGATTTAGATTTTTATGTCACTGTGCTTTTAATTTGGAAAGCAAACTTGTTTAATGGCTTCCTAGAGAAGGTCAACGTTAAACATAATCCTGAAGAAAGATACAATGATTGGAGAAGTTGCTGTTGCCATTGAAAAAGAGCTCAACAGCAACCACAGACTCCCATAATGCATTGCAAAAAAAGTTTTATCTTAAGCAACCTATATATTTTAATATTTTGCAGTGAACCTCTAATATATATGCCAGTTCCTACTTAAATTATTCTTCATGAAGTCGATTAAAGTGCACAGTTTTGCTTTTTCAAAGTTTCAAATTTCATATAGATTTCAGTCAAATTCAAATGTTTGTTTTTTGAGTATTCTGTTAAATGTAAGATACATTATAATTTTCATTTTATTTAAGAAATGTTTCTATAATCGAGCTTCTTGACCGCTATAGTTCCTACAGTATAAAGCCAACACTTCTAGAAACTAGATGGTTTTTTTTTAGTCCGTTAATATTTGCACAGTAAAATCAACTCTCCTTAGTCAGAATTCACAATAACTGGAACGTGAAGTGCTTCTCTGCGTCATCAGACTTTAAGGATTCCTGGGTAACACGTTCCAGGAAGTTGTCATTGTCTAACAGTTGATGCATGTATTTTGAACCAATAAATAGCAGCCATTTTCATTTTTTATTATTTTCACTTAATAATTATTAACTTTATGTTTGTTCATAATGCATTTGCTAATGTTTATTTATACAGCTTTAAATGCAAAACAAAAACCCATATCATTATATGTATAAATAGAACAAAGGTCCCACTGGGTGACATTAGTTAATGCATTAACTAACAAGTATATTGCTCATTGTTGCCTAATGTTAGAGTATTTATTAATCTTTCATTCAGACTATTCATTGTCAGTTCATGTCAGGTTCATGAACTTCTATGAACAGGTGCAACATTTGTTCTTAAAAATGTATTAGAATATGTTGAAGTCGACATTAAGGTTAATAAACATACAAGTGTTTTATGTTAGCTAATTTTAATGAAAGGAAGCTTATTTCATGAAATAATAAGACTAAACTAACTAATTCTTTTCATAAAATGATTTCTTTCTTAAGTGCTACAGAACTATAAATCCTGAAAGCCAGGGTTTACGATTTTTGGCAGCCAATGTTGATATTTGAAAACACCAAAACAAATACACCCCTACCCCTAAAGGGCCTTGCCCCTTTGATAGCTCCGCCCCACACATACATAGCTTAAGCATCTCAGTCAACAAGTTCTGTGAAACAAAGCAGTACCAATGTTTCACCATCTATACGGGATGATCAGTGATGCTAACTTACATGGGACGCGAGTCTTTTTAAGAATTAATTATTGTAATGAATGGTATATTTTTCAAATTTTATTTTTATTGTTAAATTGGCAATTTTGGTTAATTATGTTCACTTTTACTTGGCATCAATTGTCCGTTGTACGTACTGAGTATCCAGCTCTATTTATTTACCGTTTAACCTGTGAATATGAATGTAACCCTCATATCATCTGTCCAGTGGCAAGACCTTCTCCCGTTAAGGACATGATGTGCAATCCCGAGACCAGCATCCGTGGACTCCATTATACACCTCTGGCCAGTGATGTCGATCCTCCACCTGTAATTTGCACCTCAACAGGGAGACGATTAAATTCCTTGCTTTGCATTTATAGGATAAATGTTATTTGTATGTCGGATAAACGTTTTTTTGATACGCTCTTATGTTTCATCGCGTAGCTCTGTTGTCTGACAGTGTTTTATTGACATTAGTTATGCAGTATTTTCCCTTTCCTCTTTCTTTTTGCCTTCTTTGTTTCGCCAAATGCATCAATATTGGACATCATGAAATGGTCATGAATAAACAGTCTTCTATACAACAGATTCTTTGTCTGTTTTTTGGGATCAAAAATGCATATACAATGCCTATATATATATATATATATATATACACACACACACACAGTAATATGGTAAGATATTACAATTATCATTTCATTTGAAAATATAGACTGAAGTTTCAGCATCATTACTCAGTGTCTTCAGTATCACATTATTTCTCACACTCTTTTTAAAAGGTACACTTTTGTACCAATTAGGTTCAAATATGTACACTTTTAAGTACTAATATGTACCTTTAAGGTACCAAAATGGACTCTTTAGGTACAAACATGGCTTTTGTAAGGGAACCACCCCAGTGACAGCTTTTTTACTTTAATTTCAGAGAGTGCATAATATTTTTGTTGAAATCATGATATATTTTTGTTAAGGATCTTTTGCGAATGGAATGTTTAAAAGGACACAATTTCTATGAAATAGAAATGTTTTGCCTTATTATAAATGTCTTGCTGTCACCCTTGATAAATATATATATATTTTTTTTATTTCAGATAGAAAGATTATGACTAACCCCAGACACTTGATTGGCAAAGTGCATTATAAAATAAACACGGAACAATGAACAATGAAGCTCATACATGTTTTAATGTGACAAAGGTGCTTGATATGAAATATCATGGTCAACACAAAGAAAACTGAGCTATAAGAAGGAAAGACAGTGATGAAGAACCACTAAAGCTAATTAGATGAGGCAATAAAAATTCACTTTCTTCTTCAAATCATCTGGAGATGCTTCCTTCTCCTCATGTTCAGTGGGTTACTTCTGTTACTTCCAACTTATCTTCCTCTGCACTGGTTGTTCTGCTAACTCCTTATTTTGCAAACGCACTTTCCACTTCTAACTCCAGTTGTTCTGCCAACTCCTCTTGCTCATCTTTCCACTTTTCCATTGCTAACTCCATTTGTCTTCCCCACTCCTCTTGCTCATCCTTTGCCTTCAGTGCTAACTCCATCTGTTCTGCGTAACTCATCTTCTTTCCCGAAAACATGGTTGCTGTGATTGGTAGGATTTTTCTTAAGTTCGCTCTGAGAGACCACTTCTCCGTACACAATTTATTGCGTGATGATGGCTTTCTTGAGTCCGATGGAAGGCGGGGGAGCTGGAGACAGTCAAAGAAGTTAGTAATTCGTTAAGGCAGAAATCCACATCTCCCGTAATGTCCCGGGGTCTCCTGTACAGCGGCTCTCTCTGACATCCGCGAATAAATTTTTTTTAGAAAGCGTGCCACAGAGGATCGCTATGTGGTATAAGATGTTATTCCATCATCGTTTGCTTTGTTTCTTGTCTCTCTTATATATCAGCATGTAACCACCAAATGTAAGTTGTTGCTGTAAAATAGAAAAATTAATAAATGTTGATGTTGATCCGATAATGGTTAGCCAGCAAGTGCAATATATTTACCCGGAGTGATAATGCGTTTACCTAACGTTACACATTTCTTTCAATTTTGATCGTACCTGTTTTACAATGCGTTTCCTGGAGTTATCAGTGCGTCTTCTGTGACCTCCCGCCGTTAGATTTCCTTTTATTTAGTGATCATCACTTTCACTTTCTATTCACGAATATCGAATGTAGATGTTCTTTCTGTGTCCTTCCAGGAAATGGGTTTGGTCCCTGCATGTGAATCAGCCTATTACAGTACTGAGAAAGTCATTTTTCAAAGTGAGTTTAAGTAAAAAAGAAAGATTTTTAAAATGTTAAAATTTCTACTATTTTTGATGATGATGATACAGTCCATGCCAAGTGTCCTTGGATCAGGGAAAAGGAATTCAGAGCGTCTCGTTATCTTGGTCTTTTCAACAAGTATGAATGGCCCAGATCAAAAAATGGTGACCAACATCACGGAAAGTGTCATTGGGACAGATAATGCTGTTGCCTGTTGGCTTAAGGAATAGTTCACCCAAAAATGAAAACGTACCCCTTATTTTACTCGCCCTAAAGCCATCCTAAGTGTAGCCTAAATTACTTTCTTCTTTCAGAAGAACACAGTCTGAGTTTTTTATCCTGGCTCTTTCAATGCTTGCGGATAATGGTTTAAAAAATAAATAAATAAAAATATATATATATTTAAAATTATAACTAATTAACCTCCAGCAATGGCTGTATACACTAGATACAATATTAGTAGATACCTCATTAACAATTGTTTCTATGGGCTGTGGTACGTAAACCGTCTGCCATATTGTAGCGATCTGACTTGACATCATTCACCATAGTAATAACTGAATATTCAAAAGATGCAACAATCCTGTACACAAAGGCTCAACGGCTTTGTGCAAACCTGCAGTATATGGTGAATGACATCACGTAGACTGCTCCAAGATGGCAGTCCCGTCTACATGCATGAAGCGGTCCAATGGAGCGTATGCACGTTCAGTAGTCGAGTTCACTTCTTGGCTGACCTCTGACTTCACATATGACGTTAGCTGCATATGTTCTTATAGTGAAAGACAATGGGTCTCATTCACTAATGGTTGTGTATGTTTGTGGTCTTTCGTATAGGTTAGTTTTATGCTAGGTATACGATACATGGAGCTTCAAAATATTGGCCACCATCCACCAGCATTTTCAAGCTTGGAAGAGCAAGGATACATTTTTAAAAAACTCAGACTCTGAAAGAAGAAAGTCATATACACATAGGATGGTTTGGGGTTAAGTAAATTATGGTGTAAATTTATTTTTTGGGTGAACTGTTCCTTTAAGAGTGGTGATTCAGTTGTGGATTCACAAAAGTGGCAGCCAGTCTCAACATCTTGAAAATGACTTCTTATCTTCAGGTGCAATGATGGCTGGAAACACTGGGTTGGCTTCCATGATGGAGTGAGGCTCAGGCACTGACTTGTGATCACCAAACCTGCTGCTGGAATCTGTGACCAGTCCCAAGATCACTGGAGATCACAGGTTTTAATACTGTATGATTATCAGAACAAGTTTTAAAGATGATTGTTTTCAAACTTATTTGCATGAGGTTAGCAGGGTAACAACAGTGTAAAGCCAGCGAGGGCTCAAGCAGCAACTCGTCTTTATTAGCAGTGAGTGATGATTAGTATAAAGACAAGCTTTATGTGTGTTAGGTAAGCATATTTTTTAACATAAAAATCTATATGACACTTCACGGCACTTACCTGCATACAATGCCTGCTCTGAGGAGAAAAGACTTGAGAAAGTGGCACAAAGGATATAATTCATAGAAAAAGGATTCAAGTGTTCAAGACTGGGGTGAATCAAAGTTAAGAAAAGTTTACTGAAAAACCCCACAATAAGTGCTCAGTTATCTGGAAGGTGGAAACATTCCTCTCATTGTCTTTAAGTGGTGTTATATTTTAAAGGACAGAAGCTTGCTAGGATAGGTTTCTTACCAG
>JAUCMT010000160.1:19975363-20020092 GCA_032357475.1 Enteromius thamalakanensis
GGCTGACCTCTGACTTCACATATGACGTTAGCTGCATATGTTCTTATAGTGAAAGACAATGGGTCTCATTCACTAATAGTTGCGTACGTTTGTGGTCTTTCGTATAGGTTAGTTTTATGCTAGGTATACGATATATGGAGCTTCAAAATATTGGCCACCATCCACCAGCATTTCCAAGCTTGGAACAGCCAGGATACATTTTTAAAAAACTCAGACTCTGAAAGAAGAAAGTCATATACACATAGGATGGTTTGGGGGTAAGTAAATTATGGTGAAATTTTATTTTTTGGGTGAGCTGTTCCTTTAATAGTGGTGATTCAGTGGTGGATTCACAAAAGTGGCAGCCAGTCTCAACATCTTGAAAATGACTTCTTATCTTTAGGTGCAATGATGGCTGGAAACACTGGGGTGGCTTCCATGATGGAGTGAGGCTCAGGCACTGACTTGTGATCACCAAACCTGGAATCTGTGGTGTGACCAGTCCCAAGATCAATGGAGCTTACATGTTTTAATACTGTATGATTATTAGAACATGTTTTAAAGATGATTGTTTTCAAACTTATTTGCATGAGGTTAGCAATGGATAACAACAGTGTAAAACCAGCGAGGGCTCAAGCAGCAACTCGTCTTTATTAGCAGTGAGTGATGATTAGTATGAAGACAAGCTTAATGTGTTTTAGGTAAGCATATTTTTTAACATAAAAATCTATATGACACTTCACGGCACTTACCTGTATACAATGCCTGCTCCGAAGAGAAAAGAAAACTTGAGAAAGTGGCACAAAGGGTATAATTCATAGGAAAGGATTCAAGTGTTCAAGACTGGGGTGAATCAAAGTTAAGAACAGTTTACTGAAAAACCCCACAATAAGTGCTTAGTTATCTGGAAGGTAGAAACATTCCTCTCATTGTCTTTAAGTGGTGTTATATTTTAAAGGACAGAAGCTTGCTAGGATAGGTTTCTTACCAGCATGTATAGGGAAAGAGTTTTGAGTCTAGTGTTTGTTACTATAGAGTAACTTCACCACAAGCTTACCTGTTAAAAAAAACAGCATATTTAAAAATAAATAAATAAATAAATAATAATAATGTAATAATAATTTTTATTACATACAGAAAAACTAATAAAGAATTTTGAAATATAAAAAAACAGCATATGCTGGTTATTAGTTTTGAGCTGGTTTTAGCCAGTCCTTAGTTGCTCATGAGCTGGTTTAAGCTGGTCCTGAGCAGGAGCACATATGCTGTTTTGTTCAACTGGGTTGTACACACAAGATTTGCATGAGCAGCAAGGCACAATGCTGTATGGAAACAGCAATGTTGTGTGATGTGCACATTGCAGCTAATGACTAAAGAGATTTCAAAATAGGATAACACATGTTGCAACTGACAATTCTGTCATTATTTACAATCCAAAGCTGAAAATATTCTGAACAATGTTGGTAGCAATTTCGGTTTCCACTGACTTCCATTATGCACAAAGAAATAAAACAAATCAGGTAAGTCAATGTAACCAAAAATCTTTGGTTGTCAAATATTCTTCAAAAGTCTGTGTTTACTTGCAAAACAAAGAAACGTTTTGGAATGACATGATGGTGCAACAAACATGCATAAACATGCTTTTTATATTTGTCTGAAGTATATCAAACAAAACAGCTGCATATGTTTTTTTTTTTTTTTAAAAGCCTCTAATGTTTGTCAAGGCTGCATGTCTTTAATCCAAAATATAGTAAAAAACACTAAACATTGTGAAATATCATTACAATTCAATATAACTTTATTTGTAATGTGTTTAGTCTTGAGCATATCTTTAAACCTATATCTAACCTTAACCATGATTAATCTCTAAAATCAGAAGTTAATAATAGTAATAATAGTATAATAATAATAATAGATGTTTGACACAGATCTACAAGCACCAAACACTGATTGTAAGCCTAAACTTCACAAAAACTATGAACTGGTTCTTTACATCTGATTGGTTAATCACAATGTTGTTTCAGGGTCAATACAAAAACAGACATCATCTGGAGGGGAGCATATGTTGCTCTGAAATCGTTATATACTTTTCCTGCATTCATAATAGCTTCCAAAACATGCAAGCTGCTTGCTTATGCACCCCCATACCATCAGAAATGCTGGCTTTTGAACTGAACGCTGATAACATTCTGGAAGGTCTCTTTCCTCTTAAGCCCGGAGGACAAGACGCCCGTGATTTCCAACAAGAATTTGAAATTTGGATTTGTCAGACCATAAAACACTTTAAAATAGTCAATTTTAAGAAGACAGTGCTTCTAGATCATGTTCACATATGGCCTCCTTTTTGTATAATACAGCTTTAGTTGGCATCTTTTAGTTGACATCTGCAGATGGTACAGCAGACTGTGTTTACCGACAATGGTTTCTGGAAGTATTCCTGGGCCCATTTAGTAATGTCAATGTTAAAATCATGGCGATGATGTTCTCTATGTTCTATTGTCCATTATATATTGGCACATGTGATTTGCAAGTCTTTTAATTTGCATTTTATGTAAAAAAAAATCCAGAAATTAAGGTTGTATGTGTTAAAAATCTCATATGATGTTAAAAACATTTTCTTTCTGTTTTTATTTGAGTTCCATAAGATGAGGCTTGCTAGATCAGAACATTCTTTTGCCATTTACTGCAGAAACTAAAACAACACGTATCTTGTCATGCCCAAAAACGCCCTTTAGCCATGAATTATTCACAATAGAGCACAGACTCTCATACCTTACTCAAAAACGTTACTGACCCCAAACCTATAATTGGAAATTTACATTACAAAATAACAACACTGACCACAAAATGAAGCTCATACTTATTTAATTGTGGCATAGGAGATTTATAAATTTGTCATGGTCAACACAAAGATACCTGAGCAAAAATAAAGCAAACAAACAGAGAGAAGAAGAACCACAGAAGCTGTAAGATTAGGATGAGACATAGCAGTAAAAAGTCACTTTTTCTTCACAACATCTTAAGAATCTTCTTCCTCCTCACTGTGTTCAGCTGTCTTCTCTGACTTCTCTGTCCTCCACTAACTCATCTTCCTTCGCTTATGGCAGTTGTTTTGTTAACTCATCCTCTGCTTTCACCTTTTCCACCACCAACTCCAGTTGTTCTGCTACTTTTTCCTCTTCTGCTTTCATCTTTTCCACCGTTAACTCCAGTTCTGCTACTTTTTCTTCTTCTGCTTTCATCTTTTCCACCGTTAACTCCAGTTGTTCTGCTACTTTTTCTTCTTCTGCTTTCACCTTTTCCACCGTTAACTCCAGTTGTTCTGATGCTTTTTCTTCTATGGCTTTCACCTTTTCCACCGTTAACTCTAATTGTTGTGCCACTCTCTCTTCTTCTGCTTTCACTTCTTTAACTGTTAACTTCTGTTGTTCTGCTTTCACCTCTTCCACCACTAGCTCCAGTTGTTCTCTCAACTCCTGATCCTCCCCAGAAACTTCCAGGTCATTGTGATTAGTAAGATTTTGCTCAAGTTCCCTCTGAGAGACCACTTCTCCATCCACTATTTCTTGTGTGATGATGATGGCTTTCTTAAGTCCGACGGACGTAGGAGGAGGAGGAGCTGGAGACAGAAAGTAGGCTGGAGATTAGAGTTAGTCTTTAGACATTTATGTAGCATACCAAAAAAAAACACTAACAAAAAAAGAAGCTCTTACAAGCAAACAAATCATTAAGGTTCACCATAATGCATATATTAATTGCGAAAGCAACAATTTAATAAATATTATTGGGTCATTCTATGAATCAGGTGCCTGTTGCAGTTTGAGAAGGTAATTTTGTATATTTCAAAAATTTGCAAAAAGTAATGGGTTTAAAAGTGAACCATCTCAAGCTAAATGAACAGATTTTTATATATTCTGAGATATGATTGTCTTACAGAACAGTAACAGGGTGAAGTTTTAATTTGATTTGACAATAAGCATTATAAGCTCTTAAAGTTAAAAGGTTTTTCTTTGAGAATTTTTACTGTTAATTTTCAATTCAGTCATTTATTAAGAATTATAATTATTTAAAAAAAAACTTATTAAAGTATAAAGACTTATATATATTAATATATATTTATATATAATATATTAATATATAAATTAATTAAATTAATTATTAAATTAATTTCTCAAAAAATATTTAAATTAAATCTTAAATACTGAAAAAAAAATTGTATATATATAATAAAAAATATACATAATATGTATTTTACTTTCCCTAGTAAATACATACATGCTAAAAGAGCCAAAATAAAATGAAAGCAGAGGTAGCTAAAAAAGGCACACAAATGGCACTAGTTTTCTAGAATGACCCTTTTGTTGTAACAAGTTTTAAAGATGGTTGTCTTCAAACATATTTGCATGAGGTTAGCAGTGAGAAACATAAACAGGGTGAGTGATGTGAGTGTATTTGACCAGCGAGGGCTCGGGCAGCACTGTTTACTCATCTTTGTTAGCAGTGAGTGATGATTAGTATGAAGACAAGCTTGATGTGGGTTAGGCAAGCGTGTTTGTTAACTCATACCGACGATGCCTAAAATCTACACGACACGTCACGGCACTCACCTGCATACAACGCCTGCTCTAAAGAAAAATCCTCTCTGTGGAGGGAAGAGAAAACATGAGAGAGTGGCACAAAGGGAGGTGCTTCATGGGAAAGGATGCAACTAGATAGTCAAGACTGGGGTGGATCGAAGTTGAGTGATTTACTGAAACCCCCCCACTTTTTTGCATATAAGGGCCGAAACGTCCCCCTCATCATCTTTAAGTGGTGACTACTTCAAAGGAAAGGAGCTTGCTGGGACATGTTTCTCACAATCCTGTAGGGAAAGAATTTGTGCCGTGTGTTTGTTACTATAGAGTGACTTCACCATGGAAAGATAAGCTTTGTGCACGCTACATTTGCATGCGCAGCTCACAAGGGAAAATGCTGAAACAGTGATGTGCACACAATGCAATCAGTGAACAAAATTGAAAGGATGGATTTCAAAATGAATGGAATAGTCCACCAAACATGACAATTGTGTTATTATTTACATTTTAAACCTGTATGACTTTGTTCTGTGGTGCATAAATGAAGATATTTTGAAGAACGTTGGTAACATTGAAGAACAGTTTCACTTCCCACTGACTTCCATTATATAAACAAAAAATACAATTGAAGTCAATGAACCGAAAATGTTTGGTTACCAGAATTATTCAAAATATTTCAAGTGCATACAGATTTAGAACAATATGCATAAATATGCTTTTTGTGTTTGTTAATAACTACACCAAAACATTTCAACAAACAGCCGTATTTATCTGCATATACTTTTTACTCAAAAAGTTAGACTTTTGTTCAATTATTAAGGATTATTGTGAATTATTATAATTTTTTATTTTTTTTTCAGGTGTTCAGACTTTCATTGTGACTGCAACCATTCAATGCAGAGCAATAAATAATTTGTCTAATCAAATTTTGACAGTAATTTTATATGACAAGCAAAATCATATTGAATACAGAATCTTTGGAATATTGCCCAGTTCTAATTTGATTCTTCATAAAGGTTTATAAAGGATTTGGCTTCAGTCTAAAAGAAAAACGACTGATTCAGCTCATCAAGGACTTGAGGCGATGAAGTGATGATTCTGGCATTGAGCTGGAATATGTTTTCCCCATTCATTTCTTATCACTGTTCAAAAACTCATCATCTCTCTTTCATCTTACCTGTTTTTGTCCCCCTCGTCGTCAACAACACCCTCCAGGAGACGGTGATAGGTGGCGATCTCTGCCTCCAGTTTGCTTTTGAGGTTGAGCAGGGCCTCGTACTCGGCCGCCTGACGCTCCACCTGCGCCCGCACCTGTCCCAGCTCTCCCTCCAGCTGCAGGATTCCAGAGTTGTACCCATTGATTTCGTGAGCGTATCGTGCCTCTGTTTCACGCAGAGAATCCTCGAGTGATCGAATCTGCAAAGCCCCAAGCAGAACAAGAAGGGTTTGGAAACATCTGAATTCACGGTTCATTGATTTTTGTAATAAAACCCTCGGTATGAAATTAACAGATATTAATGTTTATTTTTATTTTGTTGTTTAATGTTTAAAAATGTACTGTGTTTATTAATTGAATTATTTTTAGTATATTGCTTAATTTCATTATTTTTGTTTCACAAACAAGTTTGTCTTATATTAAAAAAGATTTACATTATATTAAAAACCATTTGTGCTAGCATAGCAAAAAGTAATAAAATACAAAAAACTTAATCACCTCAAATCCTTAGCGATCTTTATTATATATTAATATAATAATGTATATGATATAGTCGCAATTTACATAGACTTTCAAGTTAAAGTCAGAATTGCGAGATAAAAAGTCAGAATTGTGAGGTTTAAAGTTTGAATTTCGAGTTATAAAGTTGCAATTGTGAGATATAAAGTCAGAATTGTGGGATATAAACTCATTATTGCGTTGTAAATATAAAACATATAAACTAGCAATTCTAGGAATATATATATCAGTTTTTTCCACTCATAATTGGACTTTAGAACTCTAAATTCTGACTTTATATCTCACAATTCTAAAGAAAAAGGTCAGAATTGCGACTTTATATTGCAGAATTGTGAGTTATAATGTCAGAATTCTGACTTCAAAACTTGCAATTGTCAATATCTCACAATTCTGGAAAAAAACACAGAATTCTATGATAAAAAGTCAGAATAACCTTTTTTTATTTTTTATTGAGTGGCGGAAACATGCTTCCATAGAAATGTGCTGCAAAGAAAGCCCACAAAAATGTTCTTAACAAATCAACCTCGACAAACCACAATATAAAAACAGCTTTTGTTTTCCCATGGTTAGAAAACACTTGGGTGCACAGGAATAATGTGCGAGACATGCATGTTTGAGCAGCTGAATCTGCTAGACGCCAAGTAAAATAAAGGAAAGTCTGGAAACACTTAAACGCATGAAATTAAATTAAATGCATGCGTGGACAAATATAGTATATATAATTAATTACTTTTTTATTATATTATTTCTTTTTAGTTTTACTATATTTCCAGTATTTTTGGTTTCATTTGTGTTTCATATTATTCTAAAATGTGAGAAACGGTAATAAAGAAAGAGTAGGTGTGTGACTTTCAGCAATTATTTCTCTGCAGATATGTGCTTCAGAAATTACCTTGACAAAAAAATCTTGACAAACCGCCATATTAACACGGCCCCTGTTTTCCCATGATTAAAACACACTTGGGTGCACAAGAATAGTGTGTAAACTGATTGAGGTGGCATGCATGCACAGAGATATTTCATGCAATCACATTTCATAATCATTTAAACGATGCACACGTCTGCCAGGTGAGAGTGCTGACTGTGTGAAAAGCTGAGTGATTTGTCAAGTGGATAATTAGTGTAATCTGTGTACCGTACCATGTTGTGCAAAGCCTGCAGGTCAATTTCTAGCGATTGTTTCTGCCTGCGCAGCTCGTTCAGCTCTGTCTTTCCTGTCTGCAGAGCTTCTGTGCTCTGAGTCACCTCAGCTGTGATGTTGTCAAACTGGATAGAAAGGAACAAAGACAACAAGGGATTCAGCTCACATGACAATATAGCGCTGCCTTATAATTAGGCACAAAGCTCTGTTAAATAAAAGGCACTTTTCACTTTCCCATAGGGTACAAGAGAAGTTCATAAGAATGCTTAACATTCAATGCATATGGGACACAATTATTATATGGGCTGTTGGATTTTTTTATGTATTTTGTATGAGATTTTTTCACTTTCTAAATATATCTAAAACAGAAGGAGATATAGAAAGAATGGAAAATATGACTGACTTTGTTCTGATACCAGGCTTCGGTTTCCTCCTGGCTCTTCTGCGCAGCTCGCTCGTACTGCGTGCGGATGTTATGAATGGTCTCATTGAGGTCTGCAGTGTTTTTAGTCTCCATTTGCACATTGACTTGGGAGTCGTTGATCTGGATCTTCAGGTTGGCAACATCCTGTCAAATAAAATCATCAAGGGATTTAGCTATATGGATTATAATGGCAGCATAGCTTCTACCGCTGAGTTTGTTTAACTCTTGCCCTAAAGCATAGTAAAACCAGACAGGTTGGGTGGGAAGATCTGATCTGACAGTAGTTCAAATAATGATTTTATGGTAACCGCCCAATTTTAAAATACTTTCCATACTTATTTTATATAAATAAATAGAAAAGTAAAAAGTATATAAATGTATATTGCAATATAACATTAATATTAAATCATTTTGAACAATTACATATTAATATTAAATAATTAATAAATGTAATACATTTAGTTAATTTCTAATACATTTTTTCAAGTACTTTAATTTTAAATTAAAATGTATTTTTTAAATGATAATTATTATTTTTTTAGCTCCAAGAATTTTATATAATAAAATAATTTCAAGTTCAGTTTTTAAAGAACTGTAATATTTTCCAGGTAATTTGATATGAAAATAAGTACAATATTTATTTAGCTCAATTAATATTAATGCTAAATATATATTTTTTAATATGAATTACTGTTGTTATTTTAATCAGGTGTTTAATTAAATAATACATTTAATAAATTTATTTTTATTAAACAAAAATTTTTTAAACAATTTCCAATTATTTTAATATAAGGTAAAATAACTGTTATAGTCAAAAATCACACTGCTTTAGAATTTAGAGCAGTACATGCATTAGAGTTTACTTTTAGGACTGATTTTGCTTTCGTTGGGCTCTGTTAACTTGCTAACTGCTGCTGCTGCTTGTGACTAGAAAGCTGTTTGTGGTCCAACAATGAGACTCAAACACAGATCAAACGAACCACCTAAACGAGTGCCTTTAGGTTTGAGGTGTTGCTGTTTAATCTGTGCTGAATGGTGTGTTTAAGGGGTGTACCTCGTCATGGCTCTTCTTCAGGAAGGCCAGCTCTTCTCTCATAGACTCGATCTGACTCTCCAGCTGCATGCGGCCCATGTAAGTGTCGTCCAGCATCTTTCGGAGTCGTGCCAGATCCTGCTCCACCCCTTGCCTCATGGCCTGCTCCGACTCAAACCTGCCCCGAGCGATTTACATCAGGCTACAGGGTGTGTCGTATTTACAGCAAACTGCGAGGCAGCTCGGTGACTGCTTTGCATTTACACAATATGACATATGTATAGACTTTCTTTTTTTTTCTAATTTGAGAGTTTTTACCATTTAATCAGCGAATAAATAAACAAATAACTCACTTGACTTTAAAATCGTCAGCAGCCAACCTCGCATTGTCTATCTGCAGGAAAAGTCTGGCATTGTCCATAGTCATTTCCTGGATCTGAGGGGTTGAGTTGCAAGCACAGACACAGGAGATGATTTACAGCACTCGTACAAATAGCTGATTTTTTTTTTTTTTTTTTTTTTTACTTTTAGTGCCGTTAGACTAAATCATATAAAGTAATTAAATAATGTAATACTTAAAAAAAAACATTTAATGCATATCTTTTTTTAAATCATTATATTTCTTAAAAACTTTTTAAAATGCATTTTGATAGTCTTAAGTCTTGACACATTACCAAAGCTGCTTCTTATAATAAAAACTATGCTTTTTAATTGAATTTTTATTTTTATATATCTTCTAAGGGTTCTTCTTCTTCTTCTTTAATAATAATTATATTTATTCCATTTTGTTTCTTAGCTGTGTCTCTGTTATTTTCTTGCCAGATTGTAACATTATTGTCTTTAGCGGCTTTTATCAAGATCACTCATGCAAAATGTATCTTTACTAAAATAAATAAAATTACTTTATGAAAAATAGTTCATGATAATTTACTGAATCAGTTCTACATTCAATTAATAATTTAATACATCTTAATTAAAACTTTAAGGTTACAACATATTATAAGCAAGTTGTTGAACATTATTATCTATACAAGATATCTATAAATCACATATACAAACATATACAGACTTAAAATGGAATTAAATTAATTATTTTTTACTTTTATTAGAAGAATTGAAGCAAAAACATTAAGAAATTACCACCATCTCATGCATTTAAAGAAGTTGCAGAGCTGGAATTTAAAGGGCGGAAACTTTTCAGAAGCATATTTGACCAACATAATCCCTAAACTTTCATTTATATCACGATTTACCATTATTCTAAAATAAGGAGAATAGTTATGGAATGAGCAGGTGTTCAAACATTTGATTGTATACTTTATGATCAAAAATGCATGCTTAAGTACTTAACAAAACCTTTTATTTGCTCACCTGGTTTCTCAGATCCGCAACGATCTTCTCATAGGCGCTCCAGTCTCTGCCGGTCTCAGCGCCTTTCCTCATCAGAGCCTCTTTGATTTGCTCCTCCAGGTGATTGTTGGAGTCCTCCAGGAGTCGCACTTTTGACAGGTACCCCGCCAGACGGTCATTCAGACCCTTCATTGTCTCTTTATCATCAGCTGCCGCAAAAGTGCTGCTGTTGATCTGGACCATCGGACGCAGTGTGTTTGCCAGGTTCCCTATTGTGGATGGGGAAATGGCCCCAAAAAAACTGCCCCTTGACCCCATGCTGCCAGACAGGCTTGAGCTGGAGAAACTCCTTGAAGGGCTCATGAACGACATGGTGCGGTTAGAGGTGTCTTTGAGCGTGCTTGCAAGACGCGGTCTGCTGTTTTACCTGAGGCAGGTAGTGTGAGGGGGGTTTGGGAGCAGCTATATATAGACTCTGGCATGTTCAGATCTCTGCAGTGATTGGTCAGGGGGATGTAAGTCTACACCTGCTTGGATCTCATTTGTTTGCAGATTCCCACAAATGATAAACAAGGATGTACTCTCAAATTACACTGAGAAAAAAAAAATGAGTGTAGGGTTGACTTAAAAAGTATTTTACACTCAGAAAGGATTGCTAACTGCTAAATGTCTCTAATAATTACAAAGAAAGAACGAAAGAAAACAATCAAACAAAAAACACTGAATTAAACATTTGAAGTGGAAAAACAGAGTTTTTGTTTTTCATCTTTTTATTTACAGCAAAAAATATTTCACGCCACATGAAGAATTTGCGTGTGGCATGAGTACTACTGTTTATTTTACAGGTCACTCCAAGGTCATATTTCACCTTAATATTAATGTATATTTTACTTAGAGAAAAATAGTATCTGTGAGGATTTCCAGTCAGGATTTAGACCGTATCATAGTACTGAGACTGCTCTAATTAGAGTTACTAATGACCTGCTTCTATCATTTGATCATAGTTGTATCTCACTATTAGTGTTGTTGGATCTCAGCGCTGTGTTCGACACTATTGACCACAACATTCTCTTGAATAAACTAGAAAACTCATTAGTAAAAGTGTCTTAGCATGGTTCAAATCAAACTTATCTGACCGCTATCAGTTTGTAGCAGTGAATGGGGACGTATCATTATATCGATCACAAGTTCAATATGGAGTACCTCAAGGCTCAGTACTAGGGCCGTTACTTTTTACGCTTTATTTGTTACTAGAATGCAATGTAAGTTGCATTGGATAAAAAACATCTGCTAAACGCATAAATGTAAATTAAATGTAAATATTTCACTGAAGACACATTTTGTGACAACATGCCCCAATAGTAATAGCGAATGGGGTGAGTTGTCACACTGAGCACTAAACAACCAAATTCAACTTAAATTAAAATATAAACACTAAAATAATAAAAGGCCAATTAATACTGAAATTAATACATTGTTTATCTCACAAATCCTGTCCAGAACACATCCACGTCATATTTTACTCTTCACCAGGTCAAATTTCCCTTTCGATATATAAAGTGTACTTTGGTAAAAAAAAGAAAGATAAGAAAAATGTTTTCACCCTTACAGTTCAGAAACAATACAGTTCACTCAACACACATCGACCTTTTGTGACCACATATTCCAATCTCAATAGCTTATGGGGTATGTTGTCACCTTAGGAACTATGGAGTTCATTACAGGCTTTTCATCAAAATATAAATATTTTAAAATTAGCGAACGAGAAACAGCAAAAAACAAACAAACAAAAAACAACAACAAAGTATGTGATGCTATAATAATTTTAATATTATTGTATTTTTTTATGTAAAATTATAAAAATGGATCGTGTGGCATTTCCACTAATGGCCACACGAGGGCAGCAGAGACAGCTTGATATCTGTGCTACTCACAAGAACATTTCTGTAGGATTCATCAAGGACTGTTCTACACACAGCTTACAGGATTCCTGTAGATACATTTAAGGAACCAGCAGGAATATTTACATATATTTGCTCTGGCTTCAGATCTGTATTGTACATGCACTTTGGGGTCAGATCTTTTTAAATTAATTGTTTGAAATGGTTCACAAAAGTGGCCTGAACGATTCGTTCAAGAATCACACTGATTCAGTGTGTCAAAACAAAGCAGTTCTTGAATTGGAGACATTGAACGGAGAACTGTGTTTTGCCTCTTTTCAACAAAGCATAGGGATAAATAAAAGATGTGACTGAGGGGACGATGTGACTTCTGGATTTCATTTTCAGGTTTTTTCCCCCCACAGATTGAAAAGGTCAGGCCGAGGCTATTTTCACAGGAAGGTGAACTTATTTAAGTCTTAAATATTGAAAGAGATTTTTTCTAAAAATCATAGCTGAATCCAAATATTTGTTTGACATAAAACATTTATCTTTCTTTTACACATAATATATATATATATATCTGCCAACATTTTAATTCTGTGACTAATGTGAAGTCCCTTTTTGTATTTAGTAGCTTTATCGTGAGGAGAAAACCTATCTTTCAAGCAATATGCTTTTGTGGTGTCTAACTAACTAACATTAACCTCAGAAATCTCTGATAACACGCCTCACGCAGTTTCACATTCACTTGCTGCTGTCTTTGACTGTAGCTTCCCATGATAATTTAATGTGTTAGTAGCCCACAATTAAATATGTTTTATGAAAAGAGAAGTAGTTTAATAGTATGCAATAGGACTACTGAATGTGTGACAAACCATTGTTTGCAAGTCATAAATGTCATAGGTCACAAATCGTTTGTATGAGGTGCAGAAAAATCAGGAGTAAACGAAACAATATGATTAAGATTGGACTGTTGTGAACTGACAACAACCTGGAAACAAATAAAAACCATCCATCACGTCTACTGTATGTACATAGAGAGATACTAGTGCTCTCCTCAAAATATACGGTCAGTGTATAAGAAAATGCTTATCCTTTGGGGATGAATCTGTTTGAATACAGACTGCCTGGTTCTGCTCATTGAGAGAAAGCTTACCTCAGAGGTGTAGATCTAACATGCTAGTCTTGCATAAATTATTCCGACTCAGAAGATCACAGATGCTCTGGCCAGTCAAGATGTGCTGTTTCTCATCTGGCACCTTGATTATAATGAGCAAAAATCTCCATGCGCTTTTATACTGTGTAAGGAACAATGTCAGAACTTTAGCTAACGTTCTTGCATGGTTCTCTAAAAGGTTTGTCCGGTAACGTTAATAGAACAGGTTCTTTTTTAAATGTAACTGTTTGTTTCAGAACATCCAGAGAACGTTCTCAATCAAAAAGGAATGAAAACAAGGAACGTATGTGTGTTTAAATAAAAAAAAAGAGGTTGTTTTGAACATTTAATAGATATAAAAATCATATTTTTGCTGATGGAAATATGTTAGACTATCTCCTTCAGGTTTTGGATTGAAGAATGAATAAATTATGGACATTTAAATTTTTGAGTAAACCATTTCTTTCTTCAAGGTGAAGATCTGCTGAGATTCAATCTGAAGCTGGAATGTTCTGAACTCTGAAACCCAGAGAAGCAGAGAGAAGGATAACATCCTAAATCTGACGAGCCAGCATGAGATTGCTGCCGCTTGCAATAAACACGACAGAGAGCAGAACAAACGGGTAAAAAAAGATGAGTATTGCATTCGGTCAAGTGTATCTGATTTTGATCTAGTTACCTTTTCAGTAAAATGCATGCATCCTTCTCTGATCAGTAAAATAATCTAATCTGAAATTCAGATTTGTTGCTGCACTTATGCATTCATTGATGAAAGTGCCTTTGCAATGGCTCTTATTGGATCTGGATTTCAGAATAAAAGGTCACAGCACAATAAATGGCCTGAATATATCTGACTAGTACATAGGGTACTCATGCTTTTTGGGGGTCAACTTCTGTGCAGGTGGATTTTATGATGCAGGTGAATATAATATTGTTCCCAACAGATGAAAGGAAACAGGTTTACTCATGTGGGAATCTCATAAAAACATATATCCTTTCTGCTCATCACCATTGGGAAATGAAATAAATTAACTAAAGAAATTAAATTAAATAGGAAATATATATATATATATATAATTTCTATTCATTGGTATATTAGTTGTGCCTTGTAGTTATGCATATTTAAATATTAAAATGTTTTTTTTACTAATAATTCAGTGTCAAAAGTTTATTTTAATTTTTACTTTTAGCATATGTTATTAAGAGATTAGCTATCGTTTCATTGTCATAAATTAATTTTATATAACTTTTAAATTAGCCACAGCACTGCTGTTTATTTTACCTAAAAGTAAATACATTAAAATACTTTCTAAATTAAAAATGTAAAAATCAGACATAAAGAAGTAGCATTTAGACGTGCGTTCTCACATTTGCACTTTTAATGAATCTGGGGTGGTGTTTATGTAATGCTAATAATGTAACTCATCTTTCATTCATATTTATAAACATACTTTGTCCTACACAGAGGTCCTTGCACAAAAGCAGGAGTGACTGTCCTTCATTCACTGATGAAGCAAGAACTGCTCTTTCAGGAATATGCATTTCTTTAAAGCAAATTTGGCGTGCTGTCCGGGGAGCGAGGCGGACGCTGAGCCCTGCTGATAGTATATACAGTATATATATATATATAATTTTTTTTTTTTTTTTACATCCCAAGTCTCCCGGAAGTTCCGGGAGTCTCCCGTATATTGATGTTGGCTCCCTGATGCCCGCGAATTGGATAAAATATCCCGGAATCTAGACCAAGCGGGCAAGAGCGTGCACGCGAGACATTAATGTCTGTATCGTCTTAGAATGCACGCGCTTTCCGGAGTGAAGTGAGAGTGAAGTGAATGTGCGTGCATGTGGAACTGTCCTATACTTGTCCTTGAGTGCCTGTTCAAAGCGCGTGCTAGACAGACAACATTCTGATTGGTTTACTCAGCAATATAAGCCAATCAGCTTTCAGTGTGGGCGGACTTTTATTTATTTTCGCGGGACTGAAGAAGATATCAGTTCAGTCAGTGCAGTCTACGAGATGGCCATGGCATCCCCCCCCCCCCCAAAAAGAAAAGGGACTCCATGAAATGAGTTTTGGCAGGTTGGGATGTCTGCAATCTCCAAAATCTTTTTGTACATCTTAACCCACTTTATACCGCTGTGTTTATACATTTTGCTTGGTTAATAATGCACAAAGTTTTTAAAATAGCTAAAATAGTTACAACGGAACTCTGTTAATAGCAAGGAGGAAGAAAGATCTGCGTGTCGGAAGTGCATTAGAATGTGTTAAAGAGTGTGTGGGTGAAGGGATGAGGGTGTGTTTGTGTTTTTTTTTTTTTGTACACTTTTGACCTTCTTTAGCTTTCAAAACTGTGGGGAACAAAGAGTCAGACATTTACGAGGTTAATTAAATACTTTCCTATTTATATAAATGCACATGTGAGTAATGATCAACATTAGAGTGTGGCTGCCAATGTTTGTAGTGAACTTACTGAAATATTCTCAAGGGACTCGGCATGTTTCACATTTTACCCTGCAACACAAACCATTAGGACAGCTCGATTTGTCTTTATATCATTTGTTTACAGTTACTTTGTGATTTTAGCTCTTTGTCTTGTGGCTCACACACACAGTATGCAAACACAGACATTGTTCAAAAGACCTCTCTACTCTTTCACTCAACAGTCACCGTGATGTTCATGGGTTTGTCATTTCTGGGAATCAGCGTATGAGAAGGTTATTTCAAAACGCTCTTATCTCAGTTGCAAAAATATCTTGCCACATCTGTGATCACATCCTAAACCACTGGTCAGTTTAAAGTTCCCATGACGGTTCAGTTATTTGCTGTATGACGTCAAAAGTGTCTCATTGACAATACTTTATCTCAGTAAAAGATTTTTTGATTATGAATGTTTGGCAAACTAATATGTTGCAGTCTACTGAATGTCCTCAATTAGTAAAGACAGAGAGACAGACAGATAGATAGATATAAATTATAAATAAAATTACTTTTATATAATGCAACAAGTATAATATAATATATATATTATCTGTTTTACTTGTTCATTGCATTATATAAAATTAATTAATTAATTGTTATTTGTTTTTGTTTTTTTAAATCCCCTCCATTTTGATGAATATTATATTATACATGAATATTATAGGCTTCTTGAAAATGTACAGCTATAATAGAACACAATCACAATGTAATATAATACAGTCATAAAAACATTACAATATGAAACATTACTAATTGGTTGGTAGTTTCAAAGATCATTTTTACTGATACATCCAAGTCACTTTTTGCAGTTAACTATGACTTTATCTCAGTGACAAATCAGCACGGTTTGCAACAACAATGTCAAATACATCACAGAAAACTGAACATTTAAACATGCAAGGTATAACAAAATATATACAATATAAACATATATGCTGTATGTATGATGTGACAGCACACAACTGATTAGGTGTTTTGTTCTTTTACACGACCATCAAAAATGTGGGATTTGTGATTTTTTTTAAATAAGATTGTTTACTTTTTTCAGCAGAGATGCATAAAATTGATCAAAAGGGACGGTAAAGGCCATTCTAATGCTACAAAAGATTTCTTTTTCAACTAAATTGTTGTTTTGAACTTTCCATAAAATATATCCATAAAAATAGGAAACAGTTCAATTACCTTCAACATTGATCATAATAATAAATGTTTCTTGAGCAGCAAACCAGATTAGAATGATTTATGAAAGATCATGTGATACTGAAGACTGGAGTAATGATGCTTTGCATCACAGGAATAAATACCTTTTTAATTGAGTTCAGAAAACAGCTATTTGAAATTGTAATAATGTTTCACAATATTTAATGAATTTTATTCAAATAAAAAAACTTGAACCAACCCCAAACTTTTAAACAGTGGCGTACACTTTTAAAAATAAAGGTGCTTCACAATGCCATAGAATAACCTTTTTTTGGTCTAAATGGTTCCATAAAGAATTTTAACTTTCTTATATGCATTTATTTTCATATATTTATAAATTCATGTTTTAAAAACGACTCGTTAAAATGATTCACAGTTGACTATTATAAGAGACAATGGCTGTTTCTAAGAACGCAGACAACGGACTAGTGTTCTCATGTTGTGCCATATTTTGACTCTCCTAATAGAATCAATAGTAATCCTAACCCCTCCCCCACACCTAACCCTAAACCTACCAATACTAGGGGAGTCATAAACTGGCAGGGGGCCAAAATTCGCCACTACACCAGCCTTGCCAAGCATCCTTTGAAGAAAGATTTCTAGAAGGACGTGATAACACACAGCGCATCGTTGCGAGAATTGAGATGTATGCGTTTTCACTTAACTGACCGCATAGTCTCGGCAGAAGCAGCGGACAATGAACAATAAATACAACAAAATTACAAACAAATGTTATAACTTATTAAAACCTTTGATAGTTTTACAGTTTAGTTTTTTTCTCTGGGTCTACAACTTCTACTGGGTTTACAATTATGCAAAACAAAACGATAAATATTTAATTTCAAGAGCCGTCAAGTATTTGCGAGGGTGAGTTGCAGGCTTCCATACACCATCCACCTGCACTGTCTTCTGGGATTTCTAACAGTTCGATTCTCTCAAGTCTGCCTTCGATGCATCCTCAATATCAAGAACACATCCTTGCATAGGTCCTCTGTACTTGTGTTCTTGAGATTCGGAACCCGTACTTCGACGATAAACGATCATGTAGAATGAGTACGAGTTGTAGAAGATCGATGAAGAATAATAATAACCTACAGGCCAATAACTTAATGCATGGTCCACTTTCAGCTTTTAAAACCTTGCAGGATGTTTTCATTCACTTAGAGCTGTGTTACACACTGCTTGAAAACTCATGCAAACTATAAAGGGGCAGTTTTATAGCATATATTTCATAAAGTATATGCACAGCAGGTCTTTCATTATACACTCAATTGGAACTCTCTACTCACTGTCCACTAATCATAGTGCAATATCTCTGTTATTCTGTCCTCCTCTCCAGCGGTTTCTCAGTTTGAGCATCAGCCTGCTAATGGGCTCAGTGTACTGCTTGTTGGCCAGTCCCAGTATGAGGGGAATGATGGCCATGCTCCCGATTCCAGTACAGGACATGATGATGTATAGAGACGAGCTCGGCAAGCTCACCCCGGTCTGCAGTGCTGTCACGGACATGAGCTGGCAGATGATGTACGGCACCCAGCAGACCAGGAAGGTGAGGGACACGGCGGCCACGCATTTGGCGTAGCGCAGGTTAAGCTGCTGCTCATGATCCGATGGCTGCTGCTGCTGAAGACGGTCCACGGCGCGGTGGAGCTTACGGATGTTCTGCAGCTGCTTGCGCGCGATCCACAACACCCGTCCGGTCATGGCTGCGATAGACAGCATGGCCGGTAGCACCAGTCCACACACTTCCAAATAAATGAAGGCCTTGGGAAAAACCTGTTTGTAGGTGCAAACCTCCTCCTCTTTGGAGGAGTTATGGGACGAGTCTGAGCTCTTGTTGGAAATGGGTTCAACCCAATTATTCCATCCAAAGGCGGGAAGCGATGCATACAGCAATGGAGGGAGCCAAACCGTCAGCAAAGCCAATGGGAAGCAGCGGTGAACCCAGAACTGGCTGTGGTGGAACGGGCTGACGATGCACAGGTAGCGTTCGTAATGCACCATCACCAGATTGAAGAGGAACGACAGGAACAGGAAGTTGGGGAAGATGTACATCACCAAGCATTGCTTGTAATCCAGCTGCCGGTCGAGCGCCATTCGGGGAATGAAGGGCAGGGTTATGCCGGTGCACAGGTCGGCCACTAGCAGGCTCAAGAAGAAGTAGTTTGGGGTGTTGTGCAGCTGACGGTTGCAGGCGATGCCTATTATGATGAAGAGGTTGGAGAAGACGATGATTGAAGACAGCGGCATGGTCAGATAGAAGATCAACCTCTCTCTGCTCAGCTGGTCGAGTGGATCCATGATGGAGAGCTGTTCCCCGCTGGACTAAACCAGATTAAACCTTCTCCATCCACTGTGAGGGTGAGTCATGGAAACATAAGAAATACATAGTAAACAGGTCTCGCTTAATATATCAGTTCAGTCCCTTGTGTGCAGAATCATTCATCTCACAGCACTACTGGCTTGTTTTACTTCTCTTTTAAGACAGAGTGAGAGTGAACATCTGACCCACTTGAAATGAATTCGGGGAATAGGACACACACACACACACACACACAAAAGTTAAAACTTTCTCATGATTTACTCAGACTCATTTCATTCCAATACCATATGTTAGTGTTTATTTATGTGGAACAGAGTTATTTTAGTATCGTTACTGCTAACTTTATAGATACTAAGATTTTGAATTAGTTTTTTAAATATTAAATTTTTATTTAAATGTTTATTTTTGTATTTTACAGTGTTTAATGCTTTTTTAAAGAATTACTACTTAGTAAGATTTTTTACATTTCTATTTAATTTTTAGTAATTTTAACTAAATTATATATATTTACTGTAATATAAATATTTATTTTATTTTACTTCTGACAATTTATTTTAATTACCACATAATTTCAGCATTAGGTTAGAGTTTTAATATTTATTTTAGCAGTTTTTAATTCGGACATCAATGCTCTTCTTTCTGTAAATTTCTTGTTTAATTTGATTTATTATTATTATTATTATTTGTAATTCATTTCAAAGTATTTTTAATATTCAGGTATTTGAGTTTTTGACAATTTTCCAAAATAAATATATTTTTTAAAACTTTATAAAACTAGTCTGTGTTACTCGCATGCTATTTTTCTTCTCAACTATACACTTTTGCAATAACATTTAAGTCATTGATATTATTATTTATGATATTATTATTTAATTTCCTCCCTTTTGAATTCAATACCCAAACTAAGCATTCTGTTTGTCGTTTCTTTATCATGACACATTACTCTCACAACACTCAAGCTTCTTATTGTGCTGAATGCAGTAAAAATAGTGAATGTGGATAAAGACCACAAACAAAACTGCCTGACCACAAAGTATCACAGAGAGCATGTTTACCTTTAATAAGCCAGTGCTGCACAATTGCATCGGCTAATGTTAAAATATTCATATGGTTCATGTTTCCACTTTATTAAACAATGGTGGCATTAGTGCTATCAAATATCAGCAAAGCCAACTTTCCTATGCATTCAAGGTAGAACTAAAGTGATGCTTTATGTTTAATTTGGTCTTTGATTTTACTTTTCCCCTGAAGATAATAAATGATTCGCTGACTAAAGAAATCAGCACAAACAAAATAGTCATATAATCATACAACTATAAAACAATAACAGAACAACTACATAGATGAATATGAATGTATAATCTGATGTTTGTACACTTTATACACTCGAAGAAGAGGCAGTGAGACTAAAAGTAAAATGTCTGGCAAACACTTACCTTACAAATAAAGTTAATCTTCATACAACAGTGCAAGATGTTCCAGCCATTTATGAATCAGTGATTCGAAGATGTTCCTCTCACATCTGAACTCTCTGTGTCCCTGTCCTCATCAGCACACATCAGCAGCAGCATTTGTGGACAGAGATCTGACCAGCGCTCACAGAAGTCAAAGAACTCGAGCAGGATGCTTCTTAAAGTGACAGTGACCTCATTCTGACTTCAGCCATCGAGCATCAGAGGAGAGGTATTTCAACTCAGGAAGCCACAGTTTACTCTCCATTTATGAGATAGATGTGGGAGGCATGAAAACATGCAATGCTGATATCTAATTGTATATTTTATAGAATCATAAAAGCAGTCAAAGTTTAATCACATGGAAGAGGGAGTTTGTACAAAAAGAGAGGGTTGCACATAAATTTGTACCACTTTTAGGCACTAGAATATACTGTAACATTTCATTAAATTCGTAGGTTAGTTCACTCAAAAGTGTACATTTTACTCATTCTAGTGTCATTCCAACCCCATAATTCTGTGAAACACAAAATGAGATATTTAATTATGAGTAAATATTTAAAAGTCTTACAAATGCTTTGTTTATTTGGTCAAAAAACAGTAAAACAATAATATTGTGAAATATTGTTACAATTTAAACATTATTACAATTATTCCTGTGATGCAAAGCAGAATTTTCATTAACATCATTAAAGCATTAAAGTATAATAATTGTAATTTATGTCAGCCATGCACTATATTGTAAGTCTTCCGAAGCCATACAAAATAAAAAAAAAATAGGTCACTGTTGACTTTTTTTTCTGCAAAATGAATTGCTGCCAGTACCATCAAACCTGCTGTGAATGTCCAAATTCATTGTTTTATAATCAAATGTTTTGCTTTAAATTTAATACAATGTAATAAGGATGGAAAATGATTACAAAATGTTCATATTGGGTTCATTTATGCCTTAGATACATGCAAACATTCTTTACATACTACTGTATAGATTCAGTCCACACAGTCTCCTCTGTACTCGAACAACATTCAGTTCAGTGAGAAAAAGCAGGCGGATGACAGTCAGGCTTGCTTTGCCTGGTGCCACAGCAAACACATTTATCAGCTTCTGTGTCGTTTTCCTGAGGTTCCCCTCGGATGGCCTCATGCCTGAGATATGCAGCGTCACAAGTGCAGAAACACCGAAACACACACAGCGCCTTATACACACGCTCCTAGGAACAACACATAAAAAGAAGTGTCGGTGTTACGTCATTAAAGACGCATTGTGCTGGTTTAGATGGGGTGAGGGATGTGGACAGGAAATGGACACTTGGACATTCTGTGGCTGTTTTCCTGTGAGTGGTCAGAAGTGAAACACAGTTATGGATGGAAGACATCGGTCATCTGAAGTCGGAGATTTCCAGACACCTGGACAGAAAGAGTTATGGTCCCATAACAAACAATTTCCAAGCATTCATGGTTGTATTTTTGGCCATATGAGAATGTAAAGCTCTTAAAGGAACAGTTCACCACAAAATTGACATCTTCTCTGATCTATTTAAATATAATTCAAGATATCATTTATTCCCGTGATGCCTGAGATGTCAGCATCTTCAGTGTCACTTGATTTTTTTAGAAATATATTTCAGGATTTTTTGATAAATAGAAAACACCAACACTTTTTGAACAAAAGTGTATGATTTACATTTTATTTGACACGTATGTGTTTATTTATTAAAACAGTAAAAACAGTTACAAAAAATAATAATGTACGATTAATGGACAAAATAGAAATAAAGAAATTAAGTGTGACCTCATTGTAAAATGAAACTATAAAACTTTTATGTAATTATATCTGTGTGTGTCTATATATATATATATATAAGCTTGAGATGATAAAAACTTAGATTCTTTCAAAATAACTATTTTATGTACTTTATATACTGTTGGTTAATTAAATATTAAATTATTTAATCAATAAACGAAAGAAAGACAGAAAGCCCATGGTTAAGTCTCTATATTCTTTAAGTCAGTGTTTATCATCTACCAGGCACATTTGTAAGTTGTTCTTTAAATAAATAAAAAATATCAATATTTAGTAGTTGTACACTGTTTAAATCTGTGGTGTTTATAATACTGGCTTACATGTGACTCCAACATAATATGTTGTGTAATATTAATAACTTTAGCTTTCAAAATGGCTACTGTCTTGTACAAATAGCATACAAGGTATGAAACAATCAAAACATCAGCTGTCAGAAAAGTTGGACAACATAGATACTGTGTGTGTTTTGGCCTCAGAAACCCCAGGAGCGCAAAGGTTGATGGTGTCGCCTCGTAAAGCCTATTTTTCTTCCCAGTAGCTTTTTCAGCGGACCTTTGTAGTAGATATACGCCCAGGAGCTATAAAATGGGAAAAATGTTTAACCACAAATTTTATACATGACAAATGCCACAGCGACAAGCATTAAGAGCAGGAAATAGGGTAAAGGCTAAACACTTCACGTCAGCCAAATGACTTTACCATGGCTTTTTGCAGTAGGATATATCCATTTGACAAACACAAAACTCTAGGTAATTACAATAAAAAACCCATCATACAAAATATCCACGAGTGCAGAAACAATATATCCTACTGTTGTCTTTAAACCACATGTTGGCAGTGTGTACGCCGCATGCTTTGTTAACTGTACTGTAATGTCTGTGTACGGTAACTTTGCTTTGATTTATAATTTGTGGTTTTGTTTAATCTATTAATCGAGGCCTAGTTAGCTTTTGGCTGGTTACAATATTAAATCAAAAATTTTGTGTCATTTTTTTTAAAACATGCGTTTTTAAAACACGGCTGGGATTAATTTCGATTTCACATGCAAACGTTAATAAATAGGCAGATTGAATTTGTCTTTATTTTAATGAAAAACAAAATATTTTTGTCAGTAGGCTAATAGAAATATGATTTAAGACTGTAGTGTAAGCAAGTTTAAGCATATATCAATTCAGATTTACCAGATTCACCAGTATTACCAAGCTTGGAGGAGCCAGGATGTTTTTAAAACTCTGACTGTGTTGTGTCATATACACTTAGGATGGCTTTGGGGTGAGTAAAATACGCCGTAATATTATTTTTGGGTGTACTATTCTTTGAATGATTATATTTTCATCAGTGCACTTTTATCAAATGTTTTTAAGCCTAGAGATGTTTACTTAAAAGTGCACTGATTGAGCATTTAACTTGACAATATGTAACATTTACAATATTTGGCATCAAATGCAGTTTTGTGAAGAAACTGAGTTTAATAAATAAACAGCACCATCTAGTGGACGGTTTTATTAATACAGGAGCAACAAGATGTAATATGTCAATATTAGAAGATAACTCGTTACATTCTGAAAGGTCATGTTAAGGAACTGTGAAATTTGAACACATGAAGTGATCAGTTATCTTAACCTCATATCGCATATAATATATGATCATTTGTATTAATTCATGTTTGTTTTGGTAAAATCAAATAAAAAGCATCTACCATTTTGCCATAAAATCTTTGATATATGACATAGTCTTAATAATAATAATATTAATAATAAATAAAATAATAATAATGACAAGAAATACAATAAATAACAAATAATGCTTTTTCAATTAATGTGCACATTTTCTTAAGCAGTTCATTTAGAATTCTAGCTAATGTGGAATTTTTTCCACATGTAACTTATTATTTTTTTAAGGTAAAAATTGATTGAAAATTGATTTATCTCTGGACAATTAATACGAACTAATGAATAACAAACATTTAAAAACAACATGAATATAAGTAATATAAAAAAATAAAATCACAACATCTAAAGCATAAGTTAACAAATATAAATATACAATTTAACTTAAAATCATCAGCCAAACTGAATGAATACTTTAAGAAAAATAGTTTTCCATTGTCCATGTTTGTTGGTTGCATGTTTTACTTTTTGGACAATAGAGGGCGGTCTTTGACTATATTTCAATTTAACTTTCAAAAAAAAAAAAAAGCCTGACAATTACAGGCGATGCTACATGATAACATAGTATT
The DNA here is from genome assembly GCA_032357475.1 of Enteromius thamalakanensis. NCBI lineage: Eukaryota > Metazoa > Chordata > Actinopteri > Cypriniformes > Cyprinidae > Enteromius > Enteromius thamalakanensis. Next base: position 20,000,135 of record JAUCMT010000160.1, read on the forward strand.
GTAAAAAAAAAAATATATATATATATACAAACAAATAATGAGTGCTTCTCATACACGCAAGCTGGAATCATTTATTAAGTCTTAATAATAATTACAATCCTGAGAAACTGTGTTGTATTTTTATGGTTATTATGGCTCTGCTGAAAAGCTGAAGGGAAAACAATACACAATATCCTAAAAATTAAAGCCTAAACGACTTTGATTTCATTCATTAGCTAAACTTTGGCATTAATTAGGAATAAGAGGAGGCAGCAGAAACAACATTGACTTTGTGTCTGAACTGCATTGTGTCTTATGCACATTCCCAGTGTCCTCTTGAAAGGCTGCTTGTATATCCATATAGAGCATGAGGCCCTGGCTATAACCGACCCCTTTGAAAGGGCTGCCAAATGTCGGCTTTGAGTCAAATTCCTCACATCACTGCCGCCCATGGCTTTTGCTTTGGGATTAAAGGGATGATGGTTATTGCTGCAAAGCCCCTGGATTTTAAATGTCAGCTTTCTTAACACCAAACACAATTGTGTCTTAATGTCCACTCGTAACTTGAGCTTAACCTTTGACTGGCCGATTCCTGAATTTCTTTTTCTCAGATACTGCCTAAAAGTGGCATTAAAACAGCTAGACAGACTGCAACAGATCTGAACAGAGAATATATACTGTGTATATATATATATATATATATATATATATATATATATATATATCATCCCAATAAAGCTTTTCCAACTAAATTACTCTCTCCCTTTGTCTATTCATATGTTTCTTATATAAAAACTTTGACTGATGAGGTAATGTTCAGGGATTTTCCCCGAGAAGTGAAGTATTTCCTCCTCCATAGAACTATTGTTAGTCTTTGAGACAAATTAACTTGAGATTGTATTCATTATGTTTTTCCATAAACTATAAAATGTTTTTAGATAGACAAGTCTATTTATCTTTCTATATATCTGTCTGTCTATCTATCTATCTTGGCCTGAAAAAATGCGCATATCAAATATGATACAGCAGGCTTTATAGGGTTAAGTACATTTGTAGTTGTATAATGGGAAACATACTTCCTTTTCTTAATGCATCTGGTCAGAGCAGAGGTCATTGATTTTACATGAAAGCAGTGGGGATAAAACACATGCAACTGTTGAGCGGTGGAATGAGTTGAGTGTAATTCAGTCATCAGTTACAGGATCTTCTGATTCACGTCTGGATCAAATGGCACCCTGGGAATGTTGGGCAGTCACAGACGTCCCGTCTCAGCACCTGCGGATTTAAGTGATCGAGGAAACCCAGACATGAAAGCAGCACTGGCCCAACCCCGGATCTCTCTTCCACAGAGGCCTTTTGTGGTCCTCGGGCCCCTAGGAGTTCTGGCGATGGGCATCGGCCGGGTATTTCAGAACCATTTCCCTCTTTCCCTGTTCCCTCTCAGATTACAGCTAAGAAAGTGTAAAGTGTGAGGATTATATGTTCAAAAATCTAATATTAGAGGAATGGTTAACTCAGGAATGTCATTTTGCTGAAAATGTACTCAAGCCATCCAAGAAGTAGATGAGTTTGCTTCTTCATGGGAACAGATTCAGAGAAATGAATGTAACGTTGCAGTACATCACTCACCTACAGATCCTCTGCAGTGAATGGGTGCCGTCAGAATGAGAGTCTAATCTGCTGATAGAAACATTCCAATAATTTACTGGTTCTGGACTGTTTTGGGCTGTTTGCTGATGAATGTTCTTGATCTGTGCATATTTCTCTCCTGATTTAGATGGGATGACATTTTTGCTAAAGAAAAGTGAAAATGCATTTTTTTGTTTTTTATTTAACAAATGAACTATTCCTGTAAACTTAACAGAAAATGTCCTGATACATTAAAGTACTAAAGTTAAATATTAAAAACATGCTGAAAAAAAAGTATACTTCGCTTACTTTCCTTTAAAACGTCACACGAACCTCAGCTTAATGCTACCTAAGTTTGGCATTGAGGCACAATGCTTCTCTTGTAGCCAGTCTGCCCAAGGGATAGACTGCTTTCAAGCCCTATTGTTCTCCTAGGGCACATTATCGGATTATCCCGATGCTAAATGAAGGGGAAGAGTGAAGAGTATTGCAGCAGGGCATGATGGGACATTATGTCAATGTGCTGGAACTCTTTAAGAGGAAAGAAGCCCAAGTCCATCAAGCCAGACTGCCCCATTCCAAGGAGATGTAGGATTCCAGAGAAAGGAACACCAGGAGAGCAAGATGGAAAAACGCAAGCTCCGTCTGCTCAAGACCCCAACACAAAACAAAACATGACGAGGCCTGTCATTCTCCACTGGTGTGGTATTACCATCCCTCGGAAAAGTCGGGCAAAAGAATGTACACAAAGATCTTAAATCCTGCCAGCCTAACCTTCCCAAAACATGTCACGAGCAGAAATGAAAGGATTTTCCAAGCTTCATTTACACCGTGCGGTGCAGAAAAAAGGGAATATTGCCTGCAGGACCAACATACAGTCTCCGAAGCACCAACAATAACTAGGCAAAGGGCAAAGCTCATAGGTATTGTGGTCAGATAATGATTCCAGGGCCCTCTGAAATATGAGAACGTTACATAACCCGTTCTTTTAGAATATAATAGAATAATTACAGCAAATTAATATCTCGTATGACTAATCCTTCAGTGGTACATTGTATATCACCTTTCTATATTCTTCTATCCGTGTGCAATAGTCTACTTTGCCACCCAAGACGCCTTTTATCTGGGACATGAAAGGTTCTGGAAGGTGTGAAAGAGTGAAAGCATGAAACACATGGTACTGTACAATTTTTTTGTGGTACAGCTACTGTATAACTAAACTTCCGAGTGTGAGGACTTAAATATGTTACAATTGCAGACAACGTAAAACAACACAAAACAATGATACTGAGAGGCAGCCTATCTCCACTGCAATCCTTTTAGGGACCAGACCAGAAGATTGCTTTCAAGTTGTGGAATGTGTAGTTTTATCTATAGCACACGTTTATTGCTTTGAAAACAGCATAAACGGGTATGATTCTCTCTCCCTCACACACACGCACACATGCAAACACACAGCACTGGCTTATAAACACAGTATAGATACAGTCAGGAACGCATCATAAAATGAGGGCGTGGCTTTAGTGGGAAAAACAAGACAGTAGTTATAAACTATAGTTATAAAGGAAAAAAAACATTGGAAACTTATTTTTTGTTTTTCAGCGTCACAAAGTAAAGATACAAAAATGTTTTGGAATATTTTTTATATTTTATGGTAATGTTATACATTATACAAATATGAAAATAAATTAATTATTACCAGTTTTTGTGTATATTGTTATATTATCCACATAATTATATTCGTCTAATTGCTTATGATGGTTATAGATTATTCACTACCAGTGATGTTTTAGGGTCAGAATTTTTATAAGAATGTAGTCTCTTTATTTTATTAAATACAGTAAAGTAATATTCTGACATATTATTACAATTTAAAATAGCTGTGTTCTGTTTATATATAAACTATATATACTTTTTTAATGTTTTTTTTCCTTGCTCTTTTGACTTTTTTTGGACCTCCTAACATATTCTCTATCCTTTACCATACTTTTCATGCTGTTTATTATATAAAAAAAGACTTTGGTTTTGTAATTTGGATATAAGCATTTGCTAAATGTAAATACTTTTGTGATGCAAACCTGGATTTTCAGCATTATTACTCCAGTCAGTGCCACATGATCCTTCAGAAATCTTTTTAATAGTGTGATTCTGGCAATAGAGAGCAAGACAGACAACAGGCTGAGTGAACACAAAACCCCGTAGGGTGGATTTATTAACAGAATAAGAAGATAAGTATGTCCAATACGGTGTAGATGAAGGTGGCGGTGCTCAGCGTGATAATGGTGCTCTTTTTCCCCTTTTTGTCCTCAACCAGGTGCCAGTGAAAGTTGCTCCTTGTGGGTTATGGGTAGCCCGGGCGTCTCGTTCACGGCGTCGCTTCTGGAAGGATAAAGAAAGGTAAGTCATTCACCAATACGCAATGAATGTTGAATGTCGTAGGTCTACATTTTCTATTTCCTGTGTTCCTTTTATATGGGTCCGGCCGTGAACGATTGGCCCGGGCAGTTGCGTTCCAGTTGGCTGTTGTTGGTTGCCAGGGAGACGCTGATCGGCGGCCATCACACTACATACTCGGGATGCCCCTTCCTGGTCAGGTCTGACAGGGGGGCAGCTATGGAGGAAAAGCTGGGGATAAAACAAAGGAAATATCCCACCAACCCCAAGAAAGCTTGTACCTGGGACTTCGTGGTGGGCCGGGGTGCCTCCTGGACGGCCTGGATCTTTTTTTCCTGGGGCTTGACCAGTCCTCTTCCGATTACGAAGCCCAGGTACTCTTACCTCTGACTTCGCAAGATGGCATTTGCAGGGGTTGGCGGTAAGTCCAGCCCTCCTGAGCTCAGATAGAACCCTATTTCCCGATCATCGATCATCCAGACCTGTTTCCAGCAATGTTTCAGTCTTTCGTCTTCCCTCTGTGCCACTCCGAAGGCTCCCCCTCCCGTGACCTGTTGGAAAACATCAAAAAACACGTTAGTGTCATGAGAGGGGCCTCACCGTCTCTCCGGCTGTCTGTGGTGGCGATTCCCACTTCAACGACGACTTTGTCCATTCCCTTCTTAAATGTTGATGGCCGATATGGGAACGTGCTGGGTGTCTCCGTGCACACAAGTGACCGGGAGGGTACTCTTTGATGCTAGCTGGGGTCCTACTCCCTCTGGCCTGACCAGCGTGATGCTGCTCCCCGAGTCCAGGACGGCTCGGTAGATTTTGCCTTGGACTTCTACTGAGATCCGGGGTGCCACCCTGGGGAGTCCTTGATGCACAGCATGTACTCGGAGGGTGATCCAGGAGCGGCGCTCTCTCCCCTGCATCCCGGTGGAAGGCGGCGTCGGCGAGCTCCACGGCTTCCACCAGCTCGCTGATGGACTGGGGCCCTCTCATCCCGGCGGCTTGTCGGATCGAGCGTGGCAGAGTGCACAGCATTTTGTCCACAACTACCTTTTCAATGACCTGGCTGGCGGTGGCACCGTCCTCCAGCATCCAGTGCTCGGTGAGCCGCTTGAGATTCGCTGCATGAGCCCGGGCGGGGAGCCGAACTTTGTAGTCCCAGTCATGGAACAGCTGTGCGGCGGTGGTGGATGACAACCCCAGCCGGGTGAGGATTTCTTCTCGAAGGCGGTTGTAGTTGTGGACATATGCTAATGGTAACGAGAAGTAAGCTCTCTGAGCTTCTCCGGATAACAATGGTGCCAGCGCCGCTGCCCAAGTGTCTCACGGCCAGCCCACGGTGGTGGCGGTGGCTTCAAACATGAGGAGATAGGATTCGATGTCGTCATCCGCTGTGAGCTTGGGTAAGATGCGGCAGGCAGCGGCGTGGGAATCCGGGAGCGGCGTGGTTTGGGCGGCTGCGAAGCGCAGCTCGGCTATGCGCTCTTCTAGCTTTCCCTAGCGCTCTGCCATGTGCTCGAAATATTGTTTCTGGCGAGCGCTGATCTCAGTTAACTGCCGAAGGTAGTCCTGCATGGCGGTGGTTAAAGGGGAGAGAGACGCACGCCTGTGAGATGGAGAGACAAAAAAATAAAGTAGTGAGTGACGATGGTGATGTGTTCACAGATTAATTTCTTCTTTCTGTCGGCTTCTAGGCCAGTGCAATTGCCCGTATTCTCCACCAGTGTGATCCTGGTGCTAGAGAGCACGACAGACAACAGGCTAAGTGAACACAAAACCCCCGAGGGTGGATTTATTAACAGAATAAGAAGGTAAGTATGTCCAATACGGTGTAGATGAAGGTGGCGGTGCTTAGCGTGATAATGGTGCTCTTTTTCCCTTTTCGTCCTCAACCAGGTGCCAGTGAACGATTGGCCCGGGCAGATGCGTTCCAGGTGGCGGTTGTTGGTTGCCAGGGCGACGCTGATCGGTGGCCATCACACTATACTCATTTAATATGTCCATTTCTTATGGTTATTGAAAAAGCTGTGCTACCTGCTTAGTCATCCTCCTTTGCTGACTCGCAGGATCAAATTAATATGCAAACTCTTAGATGCATTTCAATAATAATACCCAATCTAAGTAATTAGACTCAGGCACACTGCCAGTGAAGATAACTGGAACCGTCGATCAGAAACAGATAATCTACTGACCCAGAATCAATCCAATACACAAATCATTTTACAGCTTTACTGTTTGTGCACTGTTGGTTTCCATGATAGCTCACGTTGGAAAGTGGGTTATATGAGTATAGATGGTTATTTGCTTATCTTTAAAATCACATGCGGAAGTGGTGAGTTTGAAAAGTGAGATGTGTGAACCAATCCTTAAAACCATACTACATAGTAAATGATTAAAATTGTTTTTATGTCATTTTGACTTGGAGAATATTTTCTTTTTTTCCCTGAAAATGCTAGTTAATTTTAATGCATCAGACAATTAACAAGCACAATAATTATTGTGTTTATAATATTTATTCTCCAGATTGTTAAAGTTGCAGTGTTCCCAGTCAAAAATGTCTTGCCTTAAAAATCTTTTTATGCCTTTTAAAAAAAAAAGCAAATATCACATCCAATCTTTTTTTTTTCAATTAGTTTTCCAGAAAATAAATAAATAAATAAAAAACCCTGACACCATTCTTTCTTTATTAGTAATGATAAATTTTAGTTGATGCTACAATAACAATGATAAAAGCGCTAAAACAGAAGGTATTCTCACTCTAGGTATTTACTGTCTTGGACGATCATACGAAAAAACACAGTCTATTTTTATTTCTCTAAATTATCCCGATGTCATTCCTCGCAGTTAAGGAGTCTCAGCTGACCGTATGAACTTAACACTAATGGAATCAATGGTCTTTGGAAAAAGGACAGAGACAAATTGGACTCAGTAATGGGCTGAAAGAGGTGCTTTGATCCTTGACCTTCGCTGTTGTGGCACTAACGTAGTTATCCTTCATTATGTTATACCACCTTTACGCTAAAATGGTACTTTTTCTCAAAAATGCCAACAACAGTAGAAAAACAAAGCTCTAGTGTTCAGCTCGAGCTGCCACAGAGACACCACATTCAGTACGTTTTAAAAAAAGGACATATTACATGCATAAGAACTCTCTTCGTGCGGGTGATTTGTTTCAGATCGATGAGTAAACTTTGGTCTTGGAAAATTTGGTCTTGAGAGGAGACAGAGTTGGTGTAGCACTAAACAGAATCATAAAGTTTTGGCTTTGCTCCAAAGATAACTCTCTCTCCAAACCATTATCTACTAACACTTCTATTTCAATCCACACAAACACTAAAAGCCATCATGTGCTCAGACATACTGCATGCTTGACTATAACTAAAAGGTTTCAATTTCAGTCCTATACACTTACGATCTTTACAGCAATATTGAGAAATGTCACAACACATTTTATTCTCAAAATTAAATGCTTAAATCCTTTAAAGAAGTGGTAAGGAGAGTGATTAATGTGCTGCTAAATTGGCATACAGAGCAAACAATATAGTCTGATTCTTAAACAAATGACATAACACTGGAATCAGTCACTGTTTACACTGTGAATCAGACTAATGACTCACTTAATATGAATCTTTTAAATATCTAACTCACAATGAACCGTGTTTTCTATTATTTTATGCCTGGTTTTGACAAATCTCACACAATGGAAGCAGTATATAGTATGTATTAGGAATCAAGAATGAAAGAAAAAAAACTATAGCAGAATGATATGATATTTATTTCAAATAAAATAAAGAGCACACAGTGTAGGCTTATTCACAAACAAATGGTTCTTGTAAACAGATTCTGTTTGATGAATCATTTTACTGAGACACCAGAATCAAACTTACTTTGTGAATCAGTCTAATGAGTCACTTGAACTGAATCTTTAAGATCTCTAAATCAAAATAAACTTATAAGCAGTTTTGTGTTATTTCATGCTTTCAAAAAAATAGCTAAATCAATTATTTTGAAAAGCAGTATGCACAAAACAAGAATTGACTGATTAACAAACAAATGGCTCTTGTGAACAGATTCTTTTTGAATGAATAATTTTAATGAAACACTGGAATCAGTCTCAAATTCAAACTCAAACTGTTGACAGTGTGAATGACTCACTCACTAACTGAATCTTTAATATTTTTAATCAACATAAAGTTATTTTGGGCCTTCAAAATGAAGAGTTAAAATAAATATTTTCAACAATTTTGACACTATATAACCCATTTTGTTTCCACAGTTCAACAAGAAAATTTCCACTGCAGATCTAAAAAAAAAAACCCCAAATTAGTCGCTGAACAGAATACATGCAAACTCTCGAGGAAGGAAGTCATTATTTAAGCTATTCCTTATCAGTCCATGCAATTTAGCCATTCATCTTGAGCAAGCAAAGCCTTATAACAGCACAAAGTCAAGCACTAAAGCGGCTAGGTATAAATTGAGTATGTGTCCACTCACATGCACTTTATGGCCAAAAGCTTTTACATGGTCCACTTTGCTTGCTGAATCAGTGATGTATTGATTTAGGGATTTAAATCGTCTATTAAGTGCAATTAAAAAAGTGCTTTTTTTCTGCTGGTAAAAGCGAACAAGGAGCACACATTTTTAATCATGACACTGTTTATTTCTTTTTGACCACTTAAGCAGCAATCAGCTTTCATTGAATCCGACAAGGCTATGCTCTCCCTGCAAAATCCACTGTGTGCTTTCCCAAATATTGGTTATGATGTGGTATTAACGTATGCTTGATATATTCTTTCCTTCTCAAATACTAAGCAGATAGTTTTAATTAGGTTCAGACACTGCTTAGGAACACCTAATAGAAAATCAAAGCTCTCTGTTTAAATTCTGAAAGTATTGCTGTGTTACTGTGAATTAGTCATCTGTGCATGTTATTCCAAAGAAAAAAAAAGAAAAAAATTGAATAACGTGAATAATGGCTTTCTTTTTCAGCTGAAGTCACTAAGCCCTTACATCAAACTGACTTCATTTTGGTAATTCTGGTGCAGTGCGACCAATTCCAGAGTAATAAAATCAATTTTAACTTGGAAATACCTAAAAATACAAAACAAAAATTCTGGACTCTCAATTGAAATCTGCTGTTGCAATCTAAAATGGCATATACTTGCATGACACCAACTTTCGCACTTAGATTACAAAAAAATGTAGGAACAACTAAAACTTCATGCATGCAAAATCAAATGTCTTTTTTATTTATAGCTGTTGACCATTTGTTAGAGATATTCTGGCTGGCATCACAGGGTGTGAAGGTCATGCGTAACCCCATCACAAATGGCACATGAAGTCGGAATGCACACTGCAAATTCCAAGACGAGATATTCTACCCTCTGAACCTTTAATTTTAGTGCAGTAAATGAAAACAATGGCGGGATCAGTAACGGATCAGTAACTACGTGTACTGATTAAACGTTGATTATTGCTTTGATCTCACCGCTTACAACTCTATTGACAACTAGAAAAGGAAAGTCCATAAAAACAAGCCCTTGCAAAGCCTTGACTGAAAGGTAAAAATTGGTAGAAAAATAGTAGACAAAGAGACAGACAGACTAGGGTGACCATACGTGCCATTTTCTCAGGACTGGCCAGGATTTTTTTATTGCTTTGATTCAAAGTACCTCCAAATCAGTCTGCACAGGCAAACAAAGGTAACACCTAGATATTTTAGGCAATATAGAAATCCTGGACAGGGGGTGTCCTGGGAAATGGCATGTAGACAGTAAACAGACAGACAGACAGACAGATGGATAGACAGATAGATAGATAGATAGATAGATAGATAGATAGATAGATAGATAGATAGATAGATAGATAGATAGATAGATAGATAACACGTAATTTGAGTTTTAAGTGAATATTTAATAAATAATAATAATTGTGTACTTTTGGGGTTTTCCTTCTCGTTGTTATTGAACTTTTGTGCGTAAATGCGTTGGTAATGTAAAATGTCAACACTGCTTGAAGCCACTAGAACTAAACAGGTAGGCAGCAGATAGTGTGACTCGGGTGTAAAACCCACATGACTTAAAGCCCTCTTGTACCTGCGCAGTTTTTCGCAATGCATCGAGCCGCACATTAAAGAGTAGCGGCCTGTGTTTACTCTGAGTGCCAGTCGCGTTTGCTGCAGCTATGGGAGCGTGCGTGCACGCGCGCGCGAGCGAGCGTCAGTGAAGATACAAGTTACTTTTCAAACTTTTCCCCCTTTGCGCTCCAGTCCTTCCCACTACTTCAGTGCGTCATTCTGAATGCGAGTTCTGTGGTGAAAGCGAAAATCGCGCTCGGAGACGGCGACTCTAATGGAATAACGCCCGTTGGATCTCTTTTGGATTGAAATGCCCGTGAGCGTTTGATCACAGCTCATACCTGCCGTGCTGACCTTAGGGAGGAATAATCCCGAGAACGCTCGCGTTGAATGGGTCGTAAGTACGCTCACCTGAACCTGTCTGGATGGGATGCACCGTGAGCTTCATCTGCTGTGAAGACGATTTTCTGCAGATGCCTTTGGATCAGCATGTGGAGAAAAAGAAAGAAGAAAAGAGGCTGTTATCTAAGGTAGGACGCACATGGGTTTACATCGAAGGTTCTTGAAGTTGCGCTGTGAACTTGACAGTGAAGCTGTAACAGCATTTTGACGTTGGTTTACCTTTGTCCCTCTCCCCTCTCTCAGTAAAATCAATCACTGGCGGAGATGTTATATATTTTTTTGCTTGGTATTTTATTTGTTTATTTTGTATTATTTTTTTTGCGGTAAATGATACATTCACTGCCAGTCAAAAAGTATGGACACACCTACTTTTTATGTAGTGACCAAACAAATTAAACTGTCTTGGCAAAATCTTAGCCAACTTCTTAAGATGCCACCTGTGATAATTAAATACATGATTAATAAATACATTTCTGACACTGGTGACCACAATGTATGCTGGCTGTAGTTGATTGCTTTTCCGTCAATATCTGGTCAAACTTATCTTACATTTTGGATAGGTGCAATTTAAAACTCATTTAATATATTTAAGCATACGCCTTAAAAGATCAAAAGACATTCAAGTGTGTATAAACTTTTGTGTGGTAGTGTGTCTAATGTGTTGACAGATGTTAGATTGTATCAACAACCCCGCCTATACAGTATGAAAAACAAACCCAGAATCTTCTATCCAGACCTCACAGGGTAACAGGGTAAACACGGTCTCTTACATGACCAGACAGTGAGAAATCAGGGCAAACCCAAGACTAAGCGTAGACAATACTGTTCTGTTCACATTTGGATCAATGAATGAGTTGCATCATTGCACAGTTTAATTACAAATGGAAACCAGATTGGAAATTTGTGCATTCTCGTCTATTTATAAATACTATCATTTGTTAAAATGTTTTTTTTTTCATTATATTAGTGCACATACTGAATATATCTTTATAGTTCAGATGATTTTGAAAAATATGTTTATGTGCTCCAAAGCTATCAGTTCATGTGATGTTTTCATAACCAAATGATTGGTTATATGTACAGTACATTATTTTATATTTATATTTAAAATTTTCTTTTTTGTTGGTACTTCATACATGCACTACCCATCTGGACAAATCTAATTTTTGTTTAGTTACCAAACATATCAAAACGACCTGATATTTTTGACATATCTACACAACCTTCAACGTCTGGGATTAAAAAAAAAAGTATTGATATTTTTCAGGGTCAGACATTAACCATAACTTGATGGAAAATTTAACAAAAGTTTTAAAAATGAAATAAATAAAATTATATATATAAAAAAGTTAATAAATAAATCAAATATAAATGCATCCATGTGTTTGTGTGTGTGTACATATACATACATATATATGTAATTGTTGCAATAAGGATTGGGGAAGCCAAGCAGATCCATTTGCAGGCTTTATTTTACTCAAGATCAAAACAGGCAAAGTGGAAACAACAGCTATCAGGTATGGAAGAGGCAAACACAGAGATTATCTGATAGGCAGAGACCTGAGACAAAGGCAGTAATCCAGAGGCAGGGTCAATAACAGAAAATCCACACAGGGAAGACACTAGGGAAGGCTTACAGAAGGAAAACCACAATGATTGGCGACAAGACACAGACACACATTCCTTAAATACAATACATAATGAGATGACTTATCTGTAGACATAGCAACAAAGCAGCTGGGTTGAGACTTTACAGAGTGGGCATGGAAACAGAGGGTAACACGTCATGATAAAAGTCCACAAAACACTGAAACAAAACAGTGAGGACCTGAAGATGGAAGCATGGAGCAATGATGGACCTGGACCGTGAAGCAGCGGCAGAGAATGGATCCGTGGCACACAGGACTGCAGTGGGATACACAGAGCAGAGAGCCACGGCAGTCCAGATGGCGGTGACAACCTCCAGGGCGGAGCAGGTGGCAGAGATGTTCTCTAGGGCGGAGCAGGCGGGACTGGAATGGAGAGCACAGAGAGTTTAATTACGGCCTCTGTGGCTGAGACAGTATCTGCTTTGAGTTCGTAGAAAGGCCAATGCAGAGCAGGCCTGACCGAGACCCTTCAGGGTAGACCCGTGGGGACAAATGCCTTCCGGAGTTCAGCGGCCTCCAGGGCCATGACTTGGCATAACAGGGGCTCATGGATGTTTTCCATAGCCGTAGCAGGGCAGGACAAGGATTCAATGACTTCTGTGACCGTAACTGGGCAAGACGAAGACTCATGGGCAGCTTCCTTAGCTGCAGCAGGGTGAGGTGTGGGTTCTATGGGGACCCTTGTGGCCATAACTGGGCAGGTTAAGGGGTTCAGCGGCCTCCGTCACTGTAACAAGACATGACCAGGGCTCAGAAATGTCCTCCATAGCTGTGGCAGGGCAGGGCGAGAGTTCATTGGCTTCCATGGTCGTAACAGGGTTTGGTGAGAGTTCATGGGAGGTCCCTAAGGCCGGAGCCGTGTCAGGCTGGAGACCCAGGTCTGCCTTTGCCATAACAGGGTGAACAGAACTAACGGCCATCTTGTGTAGCAGCTCCAGGTGGTCTGGTAAGTGGGAGACAAGATTACCTCCCTACAAATCCTGGGCATGCTCCTGATTGGGTTGGGCGATTATATATCGAACAATATATTATGCGCATCTCATGGAGATAAATCTGATGGAGATTTACCGCTTATCTAAGAACCAGCTTTACTGAAGAGATGCGCACAATATATCTTTTGATATAGATCGCCCAGACCTAGCTCCTGATGAGGTGGTGGATGGTCACCTGAGGGATCTCCTCCCAGACCTGGATTAAAGCATCCGCCAACTCCTGGACAGTCTGTGGTGCAATGTGGCGTTGGTGGATGGAGCGACATAATGTCCCAGATGTGCTCAATTGGATTCAGGTCTGGTGAATGGGCGGGCCACATGAGGCCAAATTCTGGTTAATAAGGGAATATTCTTCTATATTCAAATTCAGGTTTGCTAAATTGCATGCTGTATTTGAGGGAAAATTTGCTGTGTGCCCTGCTCAAAGACGTCTTACATGGGACTCTTCTGATTGGGTGGTCTGGTCTGGGTGGTGGGGTCAGATTTGGGAGGTCAGTCAGAGCGTTACTTGGGGCAGAAGGGCTGGAGCAACAAGCCCCACATTGTTGCTTTGCTCTCAGTCAGGGGACCGGCCTTCGTGGAGGAATGTTGTGTCTGTATCCTGATAGTCATCTTTCATTTAGGTTACACTCTTCACATGGGGTTCCACATATCTTGCCCACCCTCTTATTTTGGATGTTTTTGCAAAGCTGGCTTATTCCTTTTTTATGATATTTTATATATATTTCACTTTAGATAGAGCCAATTTTAACAAGTCCAATAAATTTTATTGCTTCTCAACCCAAAATTTGTACTTCACCTAATTTAAAAACAATTGATAAAGGAACAATATTTATTGAGAAACTGCTTATTTCACAAATAAACACAAAGAAACGGTAAGCAATGTACGAAAAAGTTACTTTTGATAAGTAATGCATTACAATATTAAGTTCTCTTTAAAAAAAAAAAAAAATTGCTTATTTTTTACATTTAGTCATTTAGCAGTTGGTTTTACCCAAAGCAACTTACAAATAATGATTTTTGTGTTGAATGCATTTAAATGCATGTTTACATTGAGTCTATACACAAGTATATGTAAATATGTTTCTAATGTAACATTTAGAACCGTTTTGTGTGTAATTATATCACATTAGAAACATGTGTTCATCTCTTTGCAGAATGTTCATTTCTGGACGTTATGCAGTTTTTTTTTTTTTTTTCTGTGGAAACAGACATCTTACATGGCTTTTTTTTGTGCTTGTGCATGGCTTGTATGGTGTTTACTTACACTCTGATACAAGGGTAAGTAGGCCATAATAGAATTTTTATTTATTTTTTGGTGAAGGATCCAAGTTAACTATTCTATTAACATTGATGTTGCATTACTCTGAGGTGAAGATGATCCATGGCTTTCAGTTCATGAGATGAAATCAATGCATTGTAGAAACATTTACGTTAAAATGCGGAACAATATGTAATAAGTTGCATGAGAAAAAAACCTAAAAATATATCTGCCTTAAATGTGTAATGGAGTGCAAAAGACCATGCACACTAAGCAGATGAAAAGAATATGCACACACAATAGTAGTAAAGGGGGGTTATTTATTGTAGCACTTGTTGTACTGTTGATAAAGAATAGTGCTCATGTTTGTTGAACAATACAGCAGTTTAATGGGCGGTAGGTAGCATAATTATGGGAAACTATTTCTCATCATAATTTTTGGAAGCACAAGATTTGTAAAATTCATGCATAAATTTGCACACATAATGTACATAATTTGCTCCTTATTTTGTTGCAGTTTCCATAAAAATTTTCCAGATTTTGACAGCGAAGGTCATTCCGGACTGAGTCTGAAATTTTTGCCCCAAATCTTTGCATTTTCAAAAATAAATACAACCTCATGTTGTTTCAATCACATTTATCCACTGCCTCCAAAACTTTCGCTGGTCATAAAAAATATAAAAAAAAAAAAAAAATCGAATAAGGTTGCATGTTCTGTGTTTATACGTATATAGGAAAGGGTGACGAATACAAAAAAAAAATGCACGCAAAGGTTTCGGAGTCAGTGTACAAGAACCTTAAAGGGATACTCCACCCCAAAATGAATACTTTGTTGCTAATCACTTACTCCCATGTAATAACAAGCCCGTATAAAAATGTATAAATTTAAGATATTTTTGATGAAAACCAGGAGGCTTGTGACTCCTCCCACTGACTGCAAAACAAGGAAACAAAAATAGAGTTTATTTAACGTTTATCACCTTAAAATCACCGTTACACTATTTAGATTATCCCGTGGATGCACATTACATGTGCAGTTCTCAGTCCTGTAGAATTTTTCTAAGGTAAGGAAAATTCAGACACCAAGAAATTGAGATTTGTTTGACTGGTTGATGTTAATCACAGGACACGGTGGTCTCATCTGTTCCTAACTATCCAGCGTTACCCAAATCTTTCAAGCACACTCTTAAGCTTCCTTTCATCCCTCCAGTGGGAATAAATCACACAGACAGTTGTGTGGTGGGATTAGAGAGGGGTGGGGAAGGCCGTCAGGAGAAGGGAGGTGGAAATTCCAGGGATTTGCAGGGGAGTGACAGACTACAGTTACCTGCACCAGGTAGATCTTAAGGAGAAAGTGTGGGTGCTTGTTTATCAGAGAGCACAGCATGGGCACTTAACCTACTTTAGACGACGTAATAGAGCACCGCTCCCTTAATGGGACGCTGCAAGGCACGCCCAAAACTTCCTCTTTCAAACTTGTCAGGGCAAAAATGCGGGATTTTATGTTTTGTGGTCGTGAGTAAAACAACTCTTTTAGTCTTCATTTAAAATCTACAAGTTGGATAATGTAAGTTAGAATAGTTTGTAAGTGTGTGAGCAGGCATTTGACTAAACATCTATTGGGTTCAGCAACCCAGTTGGATTGTTCAAAGCATAGATTGTAATTGATAAAACAAAAATCTGTTAAAATCTGTTTCTCACCATCATTTCAAACATGCATGATTTAATTAATCTTCATTTATTTTTAAGTCTGTCAAAAAAATAAAAAAATAAATGAAATGCACACATCAATAATTACACACCCGATGAATGCCACATGCTTTATTGTGTTGCAGCAGAATTAAAAACATCCGTTTTTTGGCAGCAAGCGGAAAAAGCATAACAGAAACTAGACTTTTTTTCTAAACATGTCTTAGAAATAAATTAATAAAGCATTACTGGTATGCGTCTTAAGACAAAACAAAGGCACTGACATGTTTTAAAATAAACATTTTTTATTAGTTTTTTTGTCAGTTGATGTAGCTCAGATTTACATTTTAGTCTGGGACTAGGTTTAAGCCTGGTCTGTGAAACCGGGGGAAAAGGTTAAAGTAGAAATACTAAAAAAGGTATTTTCTTGTAACCTTTATTTGAACAGTGTGTGGTTTTTAATATAACATTCATATATTTACATTTAAAATGAATATATGGTGATTTATTTATTTATTTTTCAAGAAAAAAAAATGTTTTGGGGAAACTATTTAAAAAAATAAGTCTGTAAGACTTTCTTCTTAGTCTTCTTAGCTTGCCCAAATGAAAGATTTGTCGTCATTTACTTATTTTTACGATGTTACAAACCTGTATGAGTTTATTTCTTCTCTTCAACACAACCTAAGAATGTTGGTAACCAAACAGTTGCAGGTATAGCCATTAATTTCAGTGATAGAAGAAAATACTATGGAAGTCAATCTCCATCAAATATTTGGTTACCACGTTTCTTCAAAATATTCAGGTGTGGAAGATCTTTGAGGATAAGGAAAGGCATTTGTGTTATGTTTTTGGTTTGTCTATGTATGAAAAAGACCTGCATAGGGATTCATCAGGTTTAGAATGACATGAGGGTGAATAAATAATGACATAATTTTAGTTTTTATTCCTTTTAGTTACGCCTCATTTTGAAACTGCCACATGTTTTCAGATGACTATTGCTGGTTTTATACCCTGTTCGAGTGTGACTGGTATATTCTGGATGATCTATCAGCGCCCAGCTGAAGCACATTCCCTCCTGTCAGGGATTCAGCTCAATGTGTTGCTCTTATCTCTGTGCTCGGTCGCAGTATTTCTGTCTGACTTGCGGCATCTTCAAAAGGGCCGAGCTTCTCACCCCAACAACGCCATTCAGCCATTCCACACACGACTGCCTGGGCTTTTGTGCTATCGCGGAGTGATTGTGCGGGACACAAAAGGATCCTGAGTGAATAACATGACCAGTCAGGTGTAGGAACATGTGCCGGTAAAAAAGTCATCTTCAGTCACGCCTCGCCCCTCTTTTTCCTGACTCCCATCTCTAACTTTTGTGGTCAAGGTCATATTTGTTCCTTTTCTTATTTTTAGACCCTTAGCCTCTAGCCACACGTAGATTAAGCAGATCAAAGGCTACCTGTCAGAGCGTTCCCTCGCTGTAGGGTTTTTGCCAGCTGTGACAAATCTAGGGGATTGTTAAAGATTTGTTGTCATAGGTGAAAGTGGGCAGGCTCTAAGTGTAACGGCTGATTAATTGCTTTTGCGATTGATCTGGTTTTGGGTCACAGTCCTGCTCTTATACTAATTAAAACCAGTTTATGATGTTGGTGTGTTTGTGAGAGGAATAGTTGTTCTGTTAAAGCAAACAAACAAACAAAGAGATGCAGCCCAATGTACCATGTTTTGAGGGGATTTTTTATATTGAGTATTTAGTGTGTATTTTGAATTAGGCAGTGCAAGTGTTTTAGGACTGACGGAAGTGTACAGGTAATTTTATGCAATGACCAATAAGACCTTTGTACTTAATTTTTTTTTTCTTTTTAACGGTGTAACTTTTCTGTGCAATATACATATTTTATTATGTGTTATTCACATTAAGATATTCATTCTAAGGGCAAATGGCAGAATTGCATTCATTAGATCATTTAAAATCTTCATTTAAATATAAATGAAAAAAATGCATACAAAAAATGCAATTTAGACTTTCAACAAAAACAAAAGGAACATTTAACCAAAGTTTTGCATTTTTTCAAATACTGCACTTTTTTTTGCACATTTCTAAAGTTAAAATTATTCTTTCTTTTTTTTTGTTTGAATCCTGAATATCATAAAGTGCCATTTAATGTTTAATTTGTAATATTTTCCAGCTTTTATCAAGAAAAATGTATGTACACACACACAATGCTGACAAAGGCTGAGCACCATTTCATTGACCTGTTTATGTTTGTCATTTTCTTTATATTTCATATATTGGCTTTCACCCAGATGTACTTCTAAAGAATATCCTAAGGCAAACAATAACATGATACACCTGAAATATCATGATCATAGTATCAAGATTTCTTCAAGTTTGCAGTGAAAAAAAAGCACAAATGGCAGACTGTGAAGACTGACGTAATAATAAAAAAAGGCTAAAGTTTGAAGTTCAAGGTCATGTCATTATTGAATATTTAATTGTACATGTACATTGTACATTCTTCTATTTTAGCCTGTGCCATCATTAATGTTTTTTCATCGGGGTTGAAACGTCTGTATTGCCTGAAGTGCTTGTTGGATTGACTTGTTTATACAGATTCAGAGGTGGTAGATTTTGGGAAGGAAGTGAGAGACAAGAAAAGGCCTCCCTTCAGTGTTGTGAAGAACGCATGTTGTGTAACACCTGGGTTTGAGTCGTCTTTGTGGACTAGCATGCCACGCTTGTTAACGCTCCGAGGAAACTGAAGTGCAGCACAATGCCAGGCTTAGCATAAGGAGGAAAAAGAAGGCTTTTTATTGCTTGTAGGGTATTGACATAGACAATCATTTTAACAATGAGTCAATTGTTCCAATACTTGCAGGGTTTACAAAGCAAATATAAACCTCAAGAAAATCAAGGTAATGAAAATACAAGTGCACTTACAGTCTTTTAAGAAAATTTTAATCAGTGTGTTGGAGTTAGATAACAATGCCAGAAAAGGATGCTTGAAATAAATGGACATTGCAAGAATTTTGCAAAAGCCATTTTATGTCTGTAGAAAGCACATTAAATTTAAGTAAAGTGTCTCCTAATATTTCAAATAAGTTTTTTTTTTTTTTTTTTTCAAATAAGTTAAAATCTGCTTGGAATAATGTTAAAACATTGTTATACAATGTATATATGTATGTAGTGGTGGGCGATATAACCAAAATCTTATTTCACGGTAGAAGATTTTCTACCTCGATAACGATATATATCACAATATAGCAATTTGTATCTGAAAATGCACAAAAAAAAATTCAAACACAAAGAAACTGTTTCATATAATGTAATTTTATTTCAACTGAATTGCAGCAGTACTTTAAGTAAAAAAACAACAACCATACTGTTTACTGCAATGCATTGTGCGGTTAATGTGTTTTTTTCTAAAACCAACAGGTAAGTTACTATAGTGCCTGACAGTATACCAGTTTCCACCGCTTGCTAAATACCTTGCAAAGCACGTTTGTCTCATTCGGATCACTTTTCCTATACCCAAACCAATTCCACACCACAGACAATGCACCTTTTGTCTTTACAATCTCCTTGTTAATTGGTTTCTTCACATGTTAGCGAACTCAGCGCTGCTTTACCGAGGTGTGTGTGTGCGCGCACTGGGAAAAAAAAGCTTGCATGTGCGTGGTAGTACCAGAGACTCGGTGAGGTTTGTCCAAGAAGTCACTTGTGGCTTATTTTTTATTTTATTTTTTTTTAAAAGTCCACAAGGGGGTCTGAAAAGTCACTAAATCTAGTGACAAAGTCGATAAGTTGGCAACACTGCTTCTTCCACCCTTATTAATAAACTAAAGACATTTATATGGGATTATTAGCAGAAATGATATCGTGTAATATTTGCGGTGACAAT
>JAUCMT010000160.1:20055011-20070245 GCA_032357475.1 Enteromius thamalakanensis
TGTCACTGATGCAAAGTGCAGTTACTCCGAGGTAATTGTTGTCCCACTTTCCTGACAAATAATTCGGCACACTGCGCACGTGTGAAATGCATTAAAAAATTAACATAATTAACGACAAAAATGAATTACCGCCGTTAACACGTTATTTTTGACAGCCCTAATATGGATACAATTACTTTAATTCATTTATTTAAAGTGAATATTTTTGAATTGGTTATTTTTTGTGGTCTGACACCTTTTAAAATTTAAGAAATACATTTAAAGGAAGACTACAAAATCAAGACATTCAGAAAATCAGTGTGAGTGATGTCAGCAAGTTTTATTTATAATAATTAAAATAAAATTAATAATAGGTAAGCCTAAATAAATAGCGCATGTCCAAGATATCTCATACACTCTTTTCAACAAAGTCCGATCGCATGTTTTCTTTGAGATGCATGTAAATACCATCCTATAAACATTATTAAAAGTATCTTCAGAGAAGTATGTTGATACTGGACATAATAGGATCTGAAAAAGTTATAGAGACAGTTTTTACTTTAGATTCTACATTTGTAGAGCTCTAGTAACGCCGCCTTTGTTCTCTTTAACTTTCTCTCTTGGTTTCTTCAGGTTGCCGCCCTTTCCTCAAGATCTACCAGGCGATGCAGCCTGTCTACACATCTGGGATCTAGTAAGAAACACCCCATGTTTTCCTACACAGTATTGCTCATGCCTCCTTGGCATGTAGCCCAGCCTCCAAGACGCCCAATCACAAGCGGCCCACTGTGTCTGGGGGGTTTCTGAATCGCACACATGTGCTTTTCCCATACATCACCGAACTCGGGCGCTGTAGCTTCCTGCATGCTCTCAGACTGCAGCTGTGTTGTTATCAGTAGGGATGACCCTTTCTGTTAAACGCAAATACAAAGTTTGGCAGCCATGCCTTGATAAGTTTGGGCTCATTTTTAAGTTTAATATGTTTTTTGATGTGGTTAACGGTTGTCTTCCTGACTGATCTGCAGTAACGTCCAAGGAGACAGTCAAACCAGTATCTGCATCACCATTGAACCTGGCCTGCTTCTGAAAGGAGACATCCTGGTAAGAAGGAATTTCACAAAACCTGTCACAAAAACATCATATTTCAAAAGTCATATACTAAACAATATTTCAGCCAAAAATTAACAATACAATGTAAATAGTTTTTAGTAAGGCAATGAAGTCTATTTTAGGGACATGAGGATTTGACATATTTTTACGGCACTTTAATACATTTTCACCCCAGTGTGTGAGTTTTTTGTTTATTATTATTGTAGTATTATCCTTTATTTAAATAATAATAAACTTGATTACAGTAAAGTTTACTTATGAAGCTTTATTAAATTATTATTACTGCTTAATCACAATAAACCCAATCCAAAATAAAAGTTTCTGTTTATATAATATGTGTGTGTGTACGGTGTATATTTATTATGTACCTATAAAGACACACACACACACACACACACACACACAGAGTATATATATATATTTTGTTACACACACACACACACACACATTTAAATTTAAACATAACACATTTTTCCTAACTATATACATGCATGTGTGTATTTATATAAACATAATGAATATACACAAATATGTATTAAAAAAAAATATTTTGGATGTGATTAATTGTGAGTCATCATATACAGTAAACATTGCACTAGCTATTGTATATATACATTTCTCTTGATTTTATATATTTTGTTTAGTATTATTATTAGTAGTAGTATTATACTGTATTGTACTTATTTTGTCCCTGCTTATTTTATTATTATTAATAATAATAATAAAACTTAATAAAATATACAGTAATTCAACAGAAAACCTCCAAAACACCTTCAAAGTAAAACACTTTGGAAAATGTGCTGAGTTGTGATGTCACAGTGTAAACAAATCCTACTGGTCCTGAAATTATCATTCATAAAATGTAATTTCTTATAGCTTCTCTTTGATTTTGTGTTAAATATGATCTATTCAGTGTTGGATTAGGCCACAGAAACTGGAGGAGAGCAACTTTGGCACATGTTCTTCCTCCATTTATGGGCATTTCTCAGAGCAACATGCCAATAATAAAGCAGGATGTCTAGAGGGACATCCATCAAACCTTCGTTCCTGATGAGAGACACTTTTCTCTACATGGATTTATTTGCATTTTACCTCAGAAAGCTTTTTGGAAGAGAAAGCCAAAAAGAGCAGAGTGCTTTATAGTCTGCCATAATGCTGCACTTGTAGAGTGGCTCTTTCTCTGATGGGCTCGATTTCGGAAGTCCTTAGTAAGCAAAAGCAATCAGAGCTGATCCATAGAGGGCTCTAACCTGAACACAATCCACATCATCACACTGCACTTCTGCCAAAGCTTATTGTAGATCAATATACCTTCCTTGAGAAACAAAGGGGTCCAAAAGTTTGAGATAACTGGGAAAATGCCTCTATTTTGCAACATTTCTCAATATTTGGTACCGTATGCATTCGTTTTGCTTCATCTCCATCATTATCCAACTGGTCTAATGGCGTAAGCATACTTTGGTGCACTTTTTAGTGAGACACAAAATATGTACCAACAAGTACATATCACTGCAGTTACCAAAATAAATGAACACTAGAGGCAGTAAAACTCTGAAACCTTTTATTTTTTTCACACACATTTAAAAAGTTTCGATTAATAAAGTTATCATGTTATGACTTCAAAACAATATTAATATTCTGGATTATTTGAAAACTGATGCTTTTGAACTTTAGCATCACAAATATCCAGCTTCATAGCTATGGGTTTTTATAGACGGTAGTTTTGTTCTGTAGCTCACAGAGTATGGAGAGGCACTTAAAAGACGAGGAGCTCCGGTTTGAATCCAATGTAACTACAGTTCGACAAAACAAAGCAATTCGGTTTTGCATTTGTTAACACTATCGGGAGGTTTAGGGTTGGATTTGATGTAAGACATATTTTCAACATTATAGAACATTAACTTTTAGCGACATTCAACAGATATTTAAATTCTGAACTGCTGCAATACATACCTATATTAACGTAATAAAACTTGCCAGGGCTCATGTATTATATTATATATTATATGTTCATTCATGTGTTTTAGTGCCACTCAGTGGACATTTCTCTTTGAAACTCTGGCGAAATGTAAGACTTAGAAAAAATGGTGTTGCACAAAAAGTGTACAGAGGTTCATATTTTTGTGAGACCAGATTGGATTTTTATTGTTTTTTGTATTCTCAGAGAAATGGCTTTTAAAAACACGCTTCATTTTGTTAATTGTGACTCATTGAGATGTGTTTTCCTGAGGCGGACCCCCCATGTGTGCGGCTGAGCATCTGCTGCAGTTTGGGAAAACCGCAGGATGCTCTACCGGCCCCCGTCTTCCTCAATTCGGTCGTGTTTGTTTTGTTTCACTCTCCGAATTGAAAAGCTGTACATTTTTTGTCCATCTGCCCCAAGTTAAGTAGGTTAATTATAGTTATTTTGGGCAACAGAAACAGGGATACAGTTTCCTCAGTGGCCAGTGAGGACATTTTTATGTCCTTGTCTGGGTTTTGGAGAGGCTCTGTTGTTTTACATACTTTCACTATACTGACATCTCTGGCACTGCTGCACCATGGGAAGGCGAGGCGACCAGCATCCAAAACCTCTCAAACAATCCGTTCCAAGCCCATGAATAGAACTTTCTGTGCTGAATGCGCGTGTGTTGATGCAAGATTACGTTTGAATGATTTGCCATGCTTTAAAAGGAATGTTCTGTGTTCAATACAAGTTAAGATCTACTGACAGCGCGATTACCACAGAAAGTCATTTTAACTCATCCCTCAGCTGAAAACAAAGAAGCATAAATTGTGGTTACAAGTTAAATGAAGCAAACTCCACTCACAGTAATTATACCGGCACTGCAAACCAGAAATTTGTCCTTTTAGAAAAGTATTAAAACATTTTTATTCTTGCGTCAGACAACTTATATCTAACAAAAATATCTGTTGCACATTTTTGTTTGTAAATCTTTGAAAGTGTTGCTACATTTGTGTATAAGTTATTGTAAATAATTGTTTATTTGTTCAATATTTATGAAATCCTCAAAAGTGATGTTTGTTTATTTCCTTGTAAATATTATGTATTTGATTAATTAATTTATTTAATGTTTCATTTATTCATCTTATTATTCATCATTAATATAATAATAATTCTTCTTATTATTTTTTTTTTTATTTAAATCATTACCATTTATGTATGTGTATATGTATTTGAATTTTTTTTAGATAATATTAATATTATTATTAATAAAATAATAAATAATATAAATAATGATAATGACTATTATTAATGTTGCAATCATTTTTTTTTTTGTTGTAAGCAATGTTATTTATAATCATGTTAATTATTAATTAAACTGAACTTTTTAACCTGGAGCATTTATGGTTGTTTGTAGCTCTAATGCTTCAAGTCTTTACTGGTTGGACCTTAACTTTTTCTGTCTGGCTGAAAAGCAGCTTAATTTTATTTAGTAATGGTGTGTGATATCTTTTACCGTTTCTGATCTGTGTGTTTGATTGCTGTAACGTGATGTGTGTTTTCTCATGTGGTCCACAGCTTAAGTGTTATCACAAGCGTTTCCGCAGCCCATCCCGTGATGTCATCTTCAGAGTGCAGTTTCACACCTGTGCTGTCCACGATCTAGGCATCGTCTTTGGCAAAGATGAGCTTGATGAAACATTTAAAGGTATGCTGGATTGGCCTCAGTTTAGTTTGCCATTTGCTCTGCCATTTCATGTTTGGTTGGTGTCATGTGTCCTTCTGTTGGTTTGAATTAAATCAGCTGTACTGATGACACTGGCATGATCAGTCCTTTCTTTTTCCAGATGACAGATTTCCTGAATATGGAAAAGTGGAATTTGTCTTTTCTTTCGGCCCGGAAAAAATCCACGGTGAGAACTCTATTTATTTTTATTCATGTTCAGCTGTTAAATATATCACAGAAATGTTGTAAATAGAATATAAACTTAGCCTGGCTGCTTTCTGTCATAGGAATGGACCACCTTGAGAACGGGCCTAGTGTTTCTGTGGACTACAATACCCAGGATCCTCTGATTCGCTGGGATTCTTACGAGAACTTCAACCAGCGCTGTGAAGATTCAGTGGAGGGTGAGTGAAGCTGTAGTCCCATTATCAACAAATGACTGGAAAGTAGTAGGCTTTCTTAAAAATGGAGCCAGAATGGTAGTAGAATAGTTCTATTTTTGCATCAGACAACTTCAAAAATATATTTCTGCATTTAAATCCCCTTATTTTATTATTTTTTTTAAATATGTTTGTTTATTAATAAGAAATATAAATAATAAATCATTTATATTTACTTTATTTATTATAAAGAAATTATGGATAATTATATATTAGTAATTATTAGTGCTGTCAAAATGATTAATCATAATCAATCACATCCAAAATAAACATTTTTGTTTGCAAAAACATGTGTACTTTGTATATTTATTATTTAAATATACTTTCACAAACATACAGTATATATTCAGAAAATATTTACATATATTATATATTTATATACATTATATACATCTAATACATAAACACAACATATTTGTCTTATGTTGTGTTGTTTTAAACACACACGTTATGTAAATAAAAAAAAAAAATCTTTTAGATGTGATTAATCACAATTAATTGTTTGACAGCACTAGTTATTATTGACAATTTTTTTGTTATTTACAGTTATAAATGTTGTACAACAATTATAAATTAACATTTTATTTATTAATTTTTGCGAGTCAGTATTTTTAGAAATATTCAGCATTATTTGGATGCTTTCATAATAAACATCTGTCTGGTCTTTTGACATAAAGGAAGCTCACTAGCTTTGATTATTGTTTAAATAACAACTCATGGCCACTGAGAGCCGGGTCATCTGTCGGTCCGACATCAAATCATCAACATTCTTCAGAGTTTTGTGACAGAGCTGTTTGTGTACAGGTCTGTGATAATCTGTGTGTGCGGTACGACAGAGACTGATTCAATCAGACGAGTTTGTAGTGCTGATCACAGAGGTCGAGTCGAGTTCACACACACACGCACACCACCGTGTCACTGGAATTGTCCTCACAACCTTGTGGTCAAAGCTGCAAGCATCCTTATTTTAAGTTGTGGTGTGCTTCTGGTGCTCAGACATGTGATTTGTTGTCCTTTTTTGAGACATTCTCATTTGGTGGGTCAGCTCTCTGGAGAGCGAAAATCAGAGTGAGGAATGCAGGGAGGAAATGTATGCAATTCTGTTGAGGGTTGGAAGTGCATTGTATGCTTTAGTTTATATAAATTTTTTTTTATCTAATTTGTGATAAATTATTTTAGGGACGTTGTAATAATCTAGTTTCGTACTACCAGTATTGTGCAAGATTCAGTCACTCAAATAATATAGTAGCCATTTTTAATGCCTGATGATTGATTTATATAAACGCTATAACATATAAGGGTTTTGCTGTTTGACTTTTATTTGGAAACAAACACATTTGTTAAATATGTATGAAATGCTGTTGTCTTTACTGTCATTTTTGATCAATTTAATGTGTGCTTGCTTGTAATTCATCATGTTTTCCACAAAAATATGAAGCAGCACAACTGTTTTTAACATTATAATGATGCTAAAAATGAAAATTTAGCTTTGCATCACAGGAATAAATTACATTTTAAAATATCTTAAAATAAAAATTAGTTATTGGTGGGTGTAAGACATACATTATCAAGAACTTTAAACAAATCTTACTGACCCCAACATTTCGAATGTTAGTATGTACTACAATTCAATAATTAAATTCACATATTCACATATATACAATCTAATAATGTATTATTATTACATGTTATATGTTGGTTACATGCTGTATGTTTGGAGAACAATATAATCTGGTCACTAGCACCCATAAATCAGACCAAAAATTGTGATTTTAACCAGACTTTGTAATTGTTTTGTGTGTGTGGTATGCATCAGAAAGAACTGTGGGTAGTCTGGAGGCTGGTACGATCCCAATATTGCATAGAAAACATCCCACAGAGCCCAGTTTTCTCGTGGGCATTAGACCACAGTCACTCCACACCACCCTGTGTCCCAAGCCTGTGTTTCCCTCGTCAGCTTCCTGTGGCATTTGATGAAATATTTCAGGCGTTGGCTGAGAATTGGGCAATTCATGCTGCGAGGAGACAGTCAAACCAATCCTGTCCAGTCACAACGTCCAAAAAAGTCTACAGCTCTAAATTATTTTGTCTCTGAAAACACCCATGTGCCGTGTTTATGTTATCTGTTCGACAAGAGTATGTTTTGATTGCTGCAATCCAAAAAATACTTTTAAAACTGTCGAGACTGTATGGCCGTGTTATTTTTAATATCCCTGGGGTCAAATTTTAGGAGCTCCAGTCAGTTTAGCACACATTTAAATTCTACTCTGTTCTCTGTTGAAGACATTCGAGATGACTGCCACTCTCTTGACCAGTTCCTGCTTTAAATAGGGCAGGCAGAAATAGGAGGCTCTTGGCTGCCACCTTTAAGAGGGGTGTAAACTAATCCAAATCTCTGGTCAAGAGGCAAGACCCTAAACTGCCCCCTGGCAGTGTTTTATACTCCTTTATGCCTAAATATATTTTCTATTCAAAGGTTTGGGGTCAGTAAGATTTGTAAGTGTTTTTGAAAGAATTTATTTAATTAAAAATATGGTAAAATCAGCAATATTTGAAACAACCAGTTTCATATATTTTAAATTATAATTTATTCTTGTGATTGAATTTTTAGCATCGTCACTCCAGTCTTCAGAAATCATTCTAATGAGCTGATTTGAGCGCCCAGCTCTGCATGCAAAACAGTCTGTCTTCAGTCAGTAGGACTGCTGAATGGAAAGGGCACATTTGCAAATGAATTTAGATGCCTATCACAGTCAAACATCTCCATTGAGCGACTGCAGCCAGAGGACCGACTCCAGAGACATGATAAGCAGCCAGACATTATGCCTTTGTGCTGGAGTTCATGTGTCCTGTCTGCAGGACTGAAGGACTGACTGACATTGTCAGAGGAGAGAGTGACTGGACTCAAGTCATTAACACTGTCCTTCCTTCACAGACTCTTTGCTTGATTAGACAGCTAATAATATTTATCTGCTAAAGTGTGAACTATTTTAAAGAGCTTGACAGTTGAAAGGATTATTACGCAATCGTGGCATGCGCTGGGCGTTAAAAAGCATTAAATAATACACATGCGTAACATTTTGGTAATCGCCTCCAGTCAGTGTGAAATTGCCCTAATACTGGATGTTTGGACAGTCAATGGTGAACTGGATAATGAATAATGTATTTACCGTAACAAGGTCGCACATTTTATCACATTTACTAATCTCTGAACAGCGCACAGCGGTGTCTCGTTACAGAATGCTTTTGAATGAATCATTTAAGTCAATGATTAAGTAATCCATTTGTAAAGATAGCACTTGCTAATATTCTAAGAACTGATATAGATATTAAAACTATACATAAGCCGCTTGGAAATCGTTCTCATTTTTCGTTCTCTACTGAAGGAAGAGTAATCAAGACACAAGTGCAGTAATGAAGAAAAATAAACATTTATTAACGCATCTTATATACTTTGAAGAATTAAAACCCTTCAGTGTTCTTCTTGTACAGTACTAGAGAAGAAACCACTATCTTAAAACTCGCTCGATCTGGACTGAGCGCCATAATTAGAGTAGCCCACAAATGAGAGGGCAGCATTTTAAGATAATAATGGTTTATCTCTTCTTGGATGTTAATAGCTCAGTAATTGATGTCTTATCTGTTTCATGCCGCGACCACAGATAGCACTTTGCTGTTTAACAGGAGCCGCTGGCAAGGTTAAAGCAAACCAAGGCCAATCTTTGCTGGTCCACTGATATTTGTACACCTCAGAAACCACAGACAGTGCATAGCCTGCCTCAGTGCTGGGCTGGAAGCCATCAACATAGCTTTCTGTGTCTTGTTTTCAAAGCCAGGTTTGCTAATCATGAACATTTAGAATGATATGCATTGTTTGATTTAATATGTTCTGTAAATCCTTACAAATTACATTTTTGATAATCTGATGTTTCTAAGTGAAACGGAAAGTTTTAAAGGGATTGTAAAATGTGAGCAATTAGATTTATATGTATCTCGCTAAGCATTTTTATTCTGCATGCTGTTTTTGGCAAATCAATACTAATAGATTTTTTTGGGGGGAATGGGTGTTATTTATTTACATATATATATATATATATATATATATATATATATATGTACACACACACATTACTACTAATGTTATGAAACATAGTTAAAAATGTATTAATCTTTTTTTTTAATACACTGAAAAACATGGTAATACATATTTTTATGGTAATTGTTTGCAACATTTAAATGGATATTTAAATGTAGCTAAAATTAATTAACCACTTACCTTAAATGTATGTTTTGTTTTTTTGTTTTTTTTCAGTGTATAATATGTCAATATTACAACAGTACAACAATACAACAGTATAAACATAACCTTTAATTTAAAATTATTTTGGCCTAAAATTTATATGACTTAAATTCATAAACTCTATCTATTTGAAAGTAAGCAGGACTTTTTTTCTATTATTTCTATTTTTATAATATATATATATATATATTTATTTTTTATTTTTTTATTTTTTTTTTTTTACAAAGACATCTTGTATGTTCACCATGGCTGCATTTATTTGATCAAAAATATAGTTAAATGAAATATGTATAGAAATATTATACACATTTAAAAAAGTGTTTTCTCTTGGATTTTTATTTATTTATTTTATTTCCAAGTGATGTTAAAGCTAAAAACAGAAAGTTAAAATCTAATCAAATTATTATTCTTTTTTTTAATCATTATTAATGTTACCATACATTTTATCAATTTAATTCATCCTTGCTAAAAAAATACTAGTTTCTATAAAAATTTTTGCAGACCACTATTACTTAACAGTAATATATACTGTATATATATATATATATTTTTTTTTTTTTATATTTTTTTTTTTTTTTTTTTTTTATTATTTGTATGTAAAGTGCACATACTTTTTAACCTAAACTTTCTATTTTGATCACAAAAGCCCATTTAGTCAATGAAGACAATAGAATTGAGATAGAATTGCAACACTGAGTAACCATCCAAACACAGTGCCAAGTCGACATGAAAAAAGTGAAAGGTGAGGGCAGGCGTTACGACTGTAAAAACACTCCCTCTGTCTGTCAGTGTCTTTGTGGTGACTCTGACTCGTGGGGTTCAGCTTGAAACACTGGAGGAGAGTCAGGAGACAGAGCTGAGGCCTTGTTTACATGGCCTCCCCATATTTGGCCAGGGCCCTGCCCACAGCATTTTTGGGATGGTTGGGTAAGAAAAGTGTGATGACGGGGAGATGGGATTGGAGAGGCGCTGACAGAGATGGTGTGTGAAAAAGAGCCAACTCCTCCAGCCTGGATACCAAAAAGCCTTTTTGTTATCAGTCACTAGAGGGAGAGCGACAGAGCGTAGAGTTTCTGTTCACTGCACAGATCAGACTGGATCCTACTTGTTTCTGTCTTTTTTGAACTGTAAAAGCCCTGAAGAGGTAGAAGAAGTGTTTGGGGTGGACTGTTGAAGCTGATCTGCTCTGAGGTAAAGTTGTGTGAATGATTTTAGCTTCGCAACTTAACGATCAGTGTCAACCATAAAAATCAGGTTTAAAACTTTAAATATTGTTGTTGTGAGTTTAAATGATCTATTGTAATAGCTTGAAAGTTGTATTGTAATATATGAATGCATTTTTCCCTCCTTTTCACTATAGTGTTAAAGGTGAAATTTGCCAAATATTCTATTCTTTATATTGATTTGTGTCCCAACCAGAATCAATGTTAACATAATTACAAATGATTTGGTTTTGTTATCATTTTGCATTATTTTAGGATATTGCATATTTTATTTTTTAATTGTAATATTTTGCTAATTTATGTAGTGAGTTGGTTTTTATCTTATTTTATATTAATTATATTTAAAATATAAAAAATATATATATATCTTGTGTTTCCTTAAAAATAATAATAAAAAATATTTTAAGATGTAAATATATATATATATAATTTTTTTTTTTTTTTTTTTATCCGAGCAGTTAATTGGCAGTTAAGACACACACACAGGCACCAAACCTCTGCATTAGTGCATGCTTCACAGTAAAGCCTTTTCACATTAAGGTCAGTCGAGGCCATGATCAGGTCTTTATTTTAGAAAATGTGACATATGATTTAATATACATGGCACACAGAACTTTAATTTTTCAAGATTTAAAGTCAATATATTTCATTTAGAAGATAATTGATAAATCACGTGCTAAAAGTCCTATTGCACCCTCATTATTTTTGTTGAAGAATAATCTGTTTTCCAAGGTTGCTTAACCTCCAACAATTTAAATGTGTTTTCAAGACTCAGAATGCTAATATACTTAGGTTGAATTAATGGGAGCCCAACAGGTTTTGATTGGGCCTTTAGAAAAATTGCAGCGTTTCGAATAAATCTCACTGCCTGCATTTAATTTCACCAACTCGTATTAAGTATTTATTTTTTTTCCAAGGTTTTGCAGGCACAGCTGATTTCCTTATTACGAGTTTAAGTGTGGTTAGCACATATTTAAGCTGAGCTCTTAAACAGAGCGTCGACTACGGTTTCATCACAGTTGTTGCAGGATTGGTGTTTGAATTGCGTTTTGGAGTTCAGCTGTGCAAAGTTGAGCTTTATTATGGTCTATTTGTGTGGCTGGCAGTCTAACTGTTACGTAATAAATGTGTCTACACATCAAGCTGGCTTCAATTAAACCTTCTTGCGATGGGCGGCTGGGCCTCTCTATCTCGAACGTTGTTTAATTTTGTGGCTAGAAACCGGTAGCTTTGCCAGAAAAAAAGGAGACTGTTAACCCTTTCAGCAGGCTGTTTTTCAGTTCTCAGCAGTGTCATCAACAAAGCTAGGCTTTTACTGTCACCATCTGTTAACACATGACACCAGAGGTGCACTTTTCGTGTTTTTCCTCTGACGGATTTAACTACCTGAGGCTGTTTGTTCACGTGTGTGGTCTTCCGGTTTTTGTGGAGTTGTTTTGACACAGTGGGAAAAGCTAAGGTTCGTGCACGGATGATTTGGAGATATGAAAGTGTCTACTGCAGATGATTCCGGATCACATTCTGAGTTTCTGCACAGGATTCTGCCATGAAAGAATGTTTTTTTTTTGTCATTTTTATACTTTTTTTGATGGGTTTAGTAGATGATCATGATGATGATGAGAATTGCACAACTTGGACACCTGTCACCTGTAGGAATGAACTAACCACTGACTTCTGGTAATGTAAGTAATGTCTTAAAACGCTCAATGGGGCTCATAAAAGATTGTCAAGGTCACATTTTACACTGAGATCAATGGGAAAAAAAGAAAAACAAACCTACAATTAAAATAAACTTTTAAATATTCACTTTTTTGAATTTACTTTTGGGATATATATATTTTGTATTATTATTTTAATCATTTTTGTACTTTGCAAATGAGTCCATACACTGCATTTTTTGCTGCTGTAGTATTATATATATATATAAATATATAAGGTGTGTAATGGTTCTCCAAATTCTCGGTTCGGTTCGATACGATACATTAGTGTCACGGTTTGGTATGTTTTTGATGCAGCAAAAATCTAATAAAAAAGAGAATTTCTTTTGGTTGCCTTCATGGTTGCCTAGTAACAGCAGACGCTAGAGATGCAAATTGGTGGAGGAAGTGACGCACCTTGTGTTTTTAGACGTACCCTTAAGAGAGCAGCCGATTCAGATGTTATCACTCGATTTCAAGCGATTTGAATGGGCTGTTATCAGTCGTTATCAGCCCATTCATACAGGTGCAGCATGCCCCTACTGGTAAAACTTAAAAAGAAATGAATTACTCTAGCGATCAGATTGTGTTTATTTTTACGTCTACACCTACCCCAACCCTAACACCTACCCTTTACCATGATAGGAAAACGGTATTATTGACGTAAAGTGTTAAAAAAAAAAATTTCAATTGATGTGCACAAGCCCAGTTGTCCTATGGATAATAACAGCCTAGTAGTTGTATTACTAGTAGGTGCAGCAGGCCCCTACTGACCCATAAGAATAAGCTGATAACAACTGATAATGGCCCATTCAATTGAGTGATAACATTCAAAGCAGGTGAAGAGAGTAAGTTACATTTATTGCTAAAGTATCATTAACGCTAATACAAACATTATTTTAGTGTGTTAGGGCATTTTTTAGGGCATATTTTTGTAAGATTTATCCAAAACACAATAGAAACGTATCTGTGCTGCATCTTAGTTCATCCAAAGTGTGACCTGACCCCGTGGATCTAGTGTCGTGAGACGAGTGCCTGTGTTGTCTCAGATCTCTGCTTTATGCATACAGTATGAGTCCTTATCATGTCAACAGGCTTTAGATTTGTCCCTCTGTGTGTCAGGAATTAGACTGCTTTGACTTCAAACACATTGCGTAATATAGCAAATGTCAGAGCTTATGAAAGGCCAGTGTGCACATCATGCCCAGAATGCTCCTGAATCGCTCCTCCAGTTTTGTGAACACAGAGGCTCAGTTGTTCAGTGTGGGTCTGCTGTAGGTTGTTTTGTCAGGCTGGGTCCAGGGCCTTCAGGAGGATTCACATTTAGCCAATCATAACATTTGACCTTCAACCTTTGCCTTCACACCCACGGTATCCCCGCAGCTGCTGTCCAGACCCCTCTTGCCTGTCGTCTGCTCGCTGGATCTGTGTTTGTCTTTAGGTTTAACTACCGTGCAGAGAAGAAACCCTCTCTGGTGAAGATCAAACCTCCACCTCTTCTCTCCTCCACTTTACAAGACAAGATTGTCCCGTTTCTCCTGCATTCCAGAGGCCTACACACATAGCTCAGCACGGGTCAGATATTCCCCCTAAATAGCTCGCACTGACCTGTGACGTGATGGCATTGATGATATTTATGAGACTCAGAGTCCAGTTATGTGCATCCGTCTATCATTAACGCTGATTGGGAAACCCTTTGGGGTTTCCTCACACAGTCACTGGATTGTTAGATACCTGGAACCAGTTAGTCATCTAAGTTTTTACTCTAAGACTCTCAAGATATTTCAGTTGTCAGGGAGAGTACCTGGTCAGGGACTTTTATTAGAATCATGTTTCCAAAAAAGACATAAGGACAAAATTACTATAGAAATGCCAAATAAATTCTTTGTTCAAATATGCTGCTCTTTGCCTGGATCGGTTACAAAAAAATATTACACCTTACCTTATAAGAAATAATTTTTGGTTG
The DNA here is from genome assembly GCA_032357475.1 of Enteromius thamalakanensis. Taxonomy (NCBI): domain Eukaryota; kingdom Metazoa; phylum Chordata; class Actinopteri; order Cypriniformes; family Cyprinidae; genus Enteromius; species Enteromius thamalakanensis. The sequence goes on from JAUCMT010000160.1 coordinate 20,069,398, forward strand.
TAAAGTTGTACATAAAAATATTACTGGCTCTTTGCTAAAGATTTTTTTCAGTTTCTTTTTTTTTCTACTTCCAATTTCCAGTTCAGTGTGTTATTTTAATAAAATAAAATAAAAGTAAAAATTTGTTGAATTGTGATGTATAGATTTAGAATTATTGCAAAAATAATGGAATTGCCAATGGATGAAAGAGTAAATGTAATGTAAGTTGAGTTGAAATGCAGACTCAGAAATAAAAAAAGTTTGGTAAGGGCAATATCAACAAAAAAAGTAATGCAAAATTGAAATGGCTGACTTAAAAATTCTGAGTTGTTTATTTCTTGCAATTTAAATAACAATGAATAAAATAATACATCAAATGAATTACATTTATATGCCCATTAAGATTTGTTTGTACTGTATAATTACAAATTGGTCTTATTGCAGTACTGTAATGTTTTACTAATTTCTCAGTCATTATTTATATTAAATTTTACTGCTTTACTATGAGTATTTTATTTTTTACTACAGAAAAACATATGTTTTACTTTGTGAAGTCATTTTCATCTTTTTACATTTTATTTTCTGTTGAAGACAACAATAACAGCAACAACAGAATTGAGATGTACTGTAAATTTGAAATTGGCTAAAAAAAAAAGTCAAAATTCTAAGATTTTTTCTTGTAATTCAGATTTTCTTTTTTCAAATTATAAGAAATGGTAATTTCCTTTATTCTTAAACTTTGCATAAAATTGTATTTCTTATTGGGATAATTCATTCATGCAAGTTTCATAAAAAAATGATCTATATATTGTGTATATATATATATATATATATATATATATATATATATATATATATATATATATATA
>JAUCMT010000160.1:20070345-20101762 GCA_032357475.1 Enteromius thamalakanensis
ATAAAAAATATATATATATTTTGTTTATATATATATATATATATATATATATATATATATATATATATATATATATAGTACATAACATTGCAACTGCAAATGCATAAATAATACAAATGAATGTGGATTGTGAACTGTCAGAGGCTTCGTCTGAAGAAAGATTTTGTGTTTACAATGAGTGTTTTGACTAGTTATTTTACATTTTTAGTGTTTGTTGATTAGAAATATACTTAATGAAGAAAACATTCTTGGTTCAGTATCAAAATCTTGAGATTCAGAGATGAAATATGACCCAGGCGTGTTCTTGGCAGGTTTTTTCTGAGATTTACCCTGATACTTTAGATAATTAGCAACAAGCATAAATGTTTTGTCTGGAGATACTGTACCTAGAGCTTGTAAATGCAGCTGTAGTTTTCTTTAGCAGCTTTATTAATTATCCATAAAAACTGAATGAATGTTTTCTCTAGCCACAGGTTTTATAAGTTAACTGCAGATATAGTGGAAAGCCTATTCTACATGCGATACCCTCAAAAGGGCTACATATGAGAGGAACCACGACATGCACTTTCAAAAGTGCCTCATTTAGTTTTGATTCAGTAATTCATTGTTTTGTTTCTCCAGAGCTCTCTTAGGACTGATGATGAAGTGTGTGATGAGAAGCTAGTGTGTGCGGTCTGTGTGCGTAAGTGTGTTGAGCGAATAGCCCGGGCCAGTTCTCAACCGCAGTCAGCCGCTTGCATGCCTATCAAAGAGCCGCCTTCGTTTCGCCCGCTCTATTCCCAGTGCTTTGAGAGGGGCGTGATTGCTTTTCCTTAAAGGCAACGTAAGCACCAATGAAATATAACCAACGAATGGCCTCTTGTTGGAGTCACATGGAAAGCTGTGTGCATGAAGCTCAATGCCACTGAAACATATAAGCAGTGTCTTTTCCCGACTGGTATCTAGCTAAACGGGGAAATATGCCCAAAATCCCAAACTGCATTTGATTTGGTTTTCAGATTCAGTTTTACTTCTGAATGAAGTAAATGAAAATGGTTTGTTTGCTGAGACTGTTTAGTCAATATCAGTACATCCAAACTGTTTTCAGAGTAATGCCTAGTTCTTTCATGAAAGGCTGATGGCTCTTAAAGGAATAGTTCACCTAAAACAAATTGTCATTATTTAATTAGTTCTAAATCTGTATGAATCTCTCTGTTCTGTCAAACACAAAGGATGATATTTTGAAGAAAGTTTGTACCCAGGTTGTTTTGGTCACCACTGGCTTCTATAGTAGAAGGTAAAAAAGTCAATGGTGACCAAAACAGCCTCTTTACAAACTTTCTTCAAAATATCTTCCTTTGTTTTCTGCAGAACAAAGAAATTCATACAGGTTTAGACCTACTTAAGCGTGAGTAAATCATAGCATTTTCATTTTTTTAGGGTGAACTATTCCTTAAACGTAACTGATGATGATAGGTTCATGTTTCATATGCAGCCAATGAGCTTGCTGCTTTAAATTTAAATAGCTGGTAAGCATTCACTCGAGCATTTTGATGCATGCTTTCAGAGTTCATCTAAAACCCTCCACCATCCCCAGCTCCACCTGTATAGCTCTCCTGCGGGATTTATTTTATATTTTTTCATCTAATTTCACATTTAGATACGATTTATTTTGTATGTGGATTTTTGGTGTTTAGGTTGCAAACTAACCAACAAAAATATGAGCATTTATTGTTTTGAGGTGCTAACTGCTTGTGGGAATTTAGTTGGAGTAGATGTGGTGAGGTTCTGTTCACTTTTTCTTTTTTCTGTGCTTTAATCATCTCTGCCTTTATTTAAGAGGTCCATCAAAAGCATCTTTAATGCATATTTAATGTCCTGCACTTACCTTACACAGGCTCCATTACCAGAGGAGCGTCTGTGAAGTCAAACACAGCACTTTGTCTTCTTCTCAAGTGCTTACACAACATTTTCTCAGCAGCTCTTGAGCAGAGTTACAGTGACTGGACATTTCATTAGAACTTAAATCATATTTATATTGCTTTAATGGCATAGTACAATGCTTTTGTAGCATTTTGTGTACATTTTATTTAAAAAAGCAACTATTACTCCAGTCTTCAGTGTCGCATTATTCTTTAGAAATTGTTCTAATATGCTGACTGGCTGCTGAAGAAACATTTCTTATTATTATCAGTGACAGAAACTGTTGAAAACAATTTGTTTATTTATTTTTTTTTATTTAAGATGACTAGAAAATGTATTCACTGCCAGTCAAATCAGCAATTTTTTATTTATTTTATTAACCAAAAGCAGGCACCATGAGCTTAAGACCTAATTTTAGAGCGGAAGCGCTAAAAGCGGCATGGGAATCATTATTCTAATTTTTTTTTCATGAGCAATCTATGGTCTGTTGCTCAGTACGAAGGTTTTTCTAGTTTGATGTCCAGTCTTTCACATGCTAAAGCAATCACTGGTGAGCTCAAAGGGTTTAGCACTTTAACCACTCAAACATTGCCATCGTTTGGAGAAAAAAAAAAAAAAAAAACATTAAATAAGATCAGATGAATTAGACAGCTGTGATCTAAACCACATTTGTATGATTCAGTTGTTGGAATGTTTTGGCAGCAGGTGCTAAAGCGATGATCACATTGTATGTTTTGATTCATGGAGACGGGTGTTTGTCATCACATGGATATCAGTCGTGTCACATTGTCAGGATTTCTGTTTGCCGACTGCTGGTCTGTTTCTGACTGGCTTACACAAACATCTACAGTACATTCATTTCCTGCAGACCCACCATGTGAAGTTTGTACAGTCCTTCCGTTAACTTTTTTTCTCTTTTCTCTTAGTTTAATCTCATTCCATGTCCTTGAAAGCTCAAACTATCATTCACAGAACAGCAGCCACAACTATTGATCTTTTTAAGCATATATGTTCAGATAAAAGATGTAAAGAACTCATTAATGTTGACTATTAATGAACAGCTCGAACAAAGAAAACCCCTTCCCCATGCTGGTGATTTAACATTACACTTTTTTTTCAAGGGACTTTAGGCATTTCTGAAACATTACCTGCCCTTTAAGTAGTCAAAGTAAGCAGTCCATGTTTTGGTTTTTCAATCATTCATCACAAAAAAAATGTATCCGCTTTTTTCCACCCACCATGAAACACAAGCCATGATGTCATGCTTGTATAACAGTCTTTACTGAGGCGACATTAACCTATTTTATTTTACTTTACTTTACTTTACTTTACTTTACACAGGCTACCGTATTTAGTTTTAACTAGCTGGCCGCTCTAATATTCTTATATATATTTTTTTTACTAAGATGACATTGTCCATTTATTTAGTTTTTAGTTTTTAACCAATTGGCCCCTGAAATGATATCTATATATTTCTTTCTTTTTCTGAGATGATATTGACCATTTTTATTTTAGATTATTTTATTTTAAGCAAAATGTGCTTTGCTATAAGTCAATTATGTACAGCACCGTTAATGCATCAACCATTGACTGACCAAATATCCACATCTGTGAAGTAATGTGAAATCAGATAGGCCTCATGTTTTGCCTACTGACTATTGGGAAACACTCTAAATACACATTCACACACACTCAAAGCCCTGTGCTTTTAAATCTTACTAAGGTAAGGCTTCTAAAACAATGTTAAATAGAATATGCCAGTTTTCCATTCTGGCAAAAACTAGTACCATGAAAATCATAATGTCAGAACCAGTAGGCATGACATAAAACTCAGGTAAAACTGTGGTAAAATCACTGTATTACAGTTGATTGCTTTAATAAAACACTAGCAAGTTGAAACACAAATCAGCCGACTAGGTTTCGGAACAGAGCTGCAGTGTTTATGGATGCACAGTATTAGCTTCAGGCTAGAGTGTGTTTGAGAAGGAATGTTTCAAAACCTTGTACACTGCCTACATATACTGCTGACTTTAGGAATCTAAGTCCCCGATTGATTTTGTAAGATGACATCATACACTTTTAAAAAATGTTCATACAATAATAATATTTAACCCTTTTTTTTTTACATTTATTTTTAGCATTACATTATTTTTATATATATTTAGTTTTTTTTTTTCCAATTATTTTTGTAATTTTATTTAGAATCTAAAAACATTTTATTAGTATATTATTAATAATAATAATACATTTTTAAATAAATGTTTTGTATTACATTAAACATTTTACCAACTAATGTAATGTTAAACTATTATTTTTCATTAAATTGAAACTTTTGTAAAAGTAAATGGTTTAATTATATTCATTATTTCTTTATTAATATTGAATACTAGTTACTTAGTTATCTCCATAACTACATTTCTCTTGCTCTATATGCCTTTTTTTTTTTTTTACGACCACAGTGCACTGTGGGATTACCTTGTCTGTAATAGATACATGCTGCTACAGAACTTGGCCAAAAGAAGGCATCTCTCTATTAGAACAATCTTTGTGTCATTGAAATGCTGCCTTTGTAGGCATCTCGCTGGGGTTTGGAGCAGAGCCAGAGAGTTAGTGAAGGATAACAAGCCTATCCGACAAAAAAAGCCCCAGTGATGTCACTCTAGTAGACACCAGACACACAGCTGGGCGAGGATAAATTCACACCCACCTCACAAGGGGTGTTGTACATCCAACGAGAAGGAAAGAGTCATGTCATCTTCAGTAGCGCAGCTCAATCGGAGTTAAAACAGTAGGTGGAGAAAGAGGAGAGAGCTTTCGGATGCAAAACTACTCCCACAGCTCGCTAGTGTTGAGCTGCTGGAGCTCGAGAGAAAGAAAACACTTTTCACAACTTTGTTTCTTCTCGGACACTTGCAGAGCTGTGCATTAAGGCAGGTAGGCATGTTTTCTTGTGGCTCTTTTTGTGCTTTGAAAAAGATCTAAAGCACTTTAGCTTGTGTTCACACCCTGCTATTTTTATGGGTGATGATTAGGGATGAACGCAATCTGGGTGTGATATCACCCGTGTCTGCAAACAGGTGATAAAACGCGCGCCGAAATAGAAGACGATTGCTTTTTCAAGAAAGAGGCGTGTCTGATTCCACATCGAGATGGCAGATTTTAATGACAGTGACAGCTCCTCTGATGTCAGTGTATTAAGTCATGAGGTGTTTTTAAGGTGCAAATAAAACATGAGATATAGTCGGCTTATCTGAGATGACACAGATGAAGTTTTAACCTGCTGAGAGGTTTATACGAGGTGCTGCTCTCCTCCGTTCTTGTGCAGGGTGGGAGTACTAGAGCTAGGAGATGTTTGAAACAGCTGAGGGATTGTTAGGGGAAACTCTGGAGGGAAAGAAAAAAAAAGGCAAGAATGGGGGAGAAATGCTCATTTTTTCCACACTATGCTGTAAAAGGAAAAATCTGGCCCTAGGCCTGGTCTCAGAGAAGAGAAACAAACATAGTCATCTCGGTTTTGACATTAGGTTATATCATTAGAAACATCTGAATTCACTTCTGCAAAGTTTGGTTTATGCAGATTTAGGGATATCAGAAAGCAAGCAATAACCATAGCTGAATATATTCAGCAAAAATTCACTAAAACAGTACATTTGTGAAATATTATTACAGGTTAAAAGTTCATATTTTGGTTTTGGGAGACCACAACAGGTTGACATGCATACAAGGTCGAAAAACACTTTCATTGTCTTGTAATGTGGATTTATTTGTTACCTTACTTGCACAAAGACTCCCAAATGATTCGCTCAACAATTGCAAATGCAACGCAACATTTTCAGCAACCATTACTCCATTTGTCAGTGTTATAGAAATATTTTAAAGTTAAGTAATTTACGATAAAGGTTCTTACATGTTGAATCATATGCTGCATTTGGTAGTGTTTCTTGTCAATGCACCAATTTACATATGATGTGCAACAACAGACATCAAAATTTGATGTCAGCATTTGACAGACATCAGCTTGTGTACTCTTGTTTTTAAACTCCAGTCTTAGGAGTAGGTCACATAACTGCATGTGACACTGGGTCAAAGGTGATCATAAAATTTTGTTGCAAGTAGACATCTAAAACCTAAAGGTTAACAGGTCTCTTGAGGTAACCCGGGATGTCTATTTTTAATGATCTTGAGGGAGCTGTTAGTCTCAAATCGCCTTCAGTCTGTAAACAGACCATATGATGCTCATTGGTTGCTGATTAAAAAGCACTGGAAGAAGTTTCTATACAGTATATCGTTCTATATTAAGAGTGAAGTACAATGTATTAACACTTGAAGGACTAGTTCACCTAAAAAATTTAATTCTGTCATCATTTACTCAACCTCAAGTAATTCCAAAACTATATGAATTTCTCTGTTCTGCCGAACACAAAGGAAAATATTTTGAAAAAAGTTTGTAACCTGGTTGTTTTGGGCAATGGACGTCAATAATGACCCAAAAACAGCCTGGTTACAAAGTTTTTAAAGAATCAGTAAATGATGACAGAATTTTAATTTTTGTGTGAACTATTCCTTTAAGCGCATTATTTACGGGCTAGCGTTTTTTGAATTGTACAAAAATACAAATTTAAAAGCTCTTTTAGCAAAACCAATCTGTACATACTACTTTTTAGAGGATAGAAACTCTGACTACAAAATGTATTCAGATTATCACTGTCCAGTCATCGGCAAATACTTCTGCAGCAGATTTATTGGCTGATGATTGCAGCATGAGTTTTTTTCCCACTGTATTTATTGTGGTACCACCTTTTTCAGATAAAACAGCTCCAACTGTCACTTAAAAATAAAACAAACACATATGAACAAGCTAATCAGTATCTTCTGGATTACTAGATAGTTACAGGCAGGTGAGTTTAAGCAAAGTTGAAGCTAAACACTAAGCTAAAAGTGGATCTTGAGGGCCAAAGTTAGGAACCCCTGCTTTATGGCACAACTTGTTATGACTAGGGAGCCACAGTCTCTCGTCTTCAGCTATTAGTACTATAGAGTGTCAAAAAAAAACAAAAAAACAGAACAGCAGAGCCCAGAGCATTGTGCCCACTTTTCCCAGCTGTATTATCAGATTTGCGGCTCGACAGATCCTGCATTAAGACACCATGGGAAACTCAGCATGAGCGTTTCAGGCTGGCTCTATCTGAATGAATGACATTTTGTCACAGTCTGTAGTTTTGAGGCAGTCTCATTCTCCCAAGCACACTGAACAGAACACGGCTCATTTTTTTCTGGGATTGCAGTGGATTGTTGATATCAAAAGGCCACTGCAGAGTGAACTGTCAAACAGTGGCTTAGTGGGTTTTAGAAAGCCAGAAAACAGTGACAGACTGTTATTAAAGTGCATGACCACAGGGAAACAAGACACTGATTGTTAAGTGCCAAAGATACACTTACACACAGCCACCCTAAAATAGGTGTGTTGTGTTTTTGTGCAAGTGTCCGAACATGTGTCTGTCAATGTGTGAGTATACTGTAGGAAATGATGCTACAATTCCAAGGAGACAGGAAATGTGTCCAATCTTGTACGTGATGATTTTTCCACTGGTGAGTCACTGGCTTGGACTGGGAGCATGGTGCCTCTTAAGAGAGGCGCAAACTGACTCATTGCACGAGGTGGAGCTGCCGTTTGTTGCATGTGTGAGTACACGTGCATGTTGCAGGGAGAGAATCCATCTTTTAAACTTGTAAAAAGAATTTGACATAAACTCTTCATAATTGTTTAGGTGCTTGAAAACAATCAGAAGTATCTCAGTAGTCCACTATAAACTAGGGGTTAGCATTATTTTCACCAATAAAAGTATCATTTTTGTTGCCACTATAAAGTTAAAAAAAGTAATAATTTACTCACCTTTGTGTTATTCCAAACCTGTATGATGATTTTTTTGTGTGTGTGTATTTTTGTTCATACAATGGTCGTTAATGAGGTCCAAAAAACATTATTGGTGGAGTATCCCTTTAGATGAAATGTTTAAGTTATCTTCATGTGCTGTACGGAACTTGATGGGAAGAGCAAATGCTCAATTTGTATTTTTGCATAAGATTTTTAAAACTATAACAGTGTTTAATATCCAGTTAAATCATCCAGTTCTGTTAAAAATGAAGTGAAAAGTCGCTTGGTTAATAATAAGTTATTAATGTGCTAAGTTATGATAGCATGACCTAAGAATATAATTGACTAATGTAACACATAAATTACAAAATTAAAATGCCATAACTTGGTGTTCTTAGTTCCAACGTGAAGTCCAGCTAAATCTATTAACACATTCCATTTTCATTTTTGTCTTCTACAGACGTTATTCACACACAAGGTCCATTGGATGGTAGTCTCTACGCTAAGGTTAGGAAGAAAGAGTCTATCGACGGAGGGGTCACAACCAATGGGCTCCCAGCCACTGTCGATTCCACTTTACCTGCTGTAGACCACACTCCACCACCAGTTGACCACGCCTTGTCTGTAAGCAGTGACTCAGGCAACTCCACCGCTTCCATAAAAACCGACCGCACGGATGAAGCCAGCCATCAGCCGGCCTTGGTGAGTCAGCCGTCCTCCCAGCCCCTCAGCCCAGAGGAGAAACAGGAGCTGGACCAGTTGCTCAGTGGTCTGGAAGCGCCAATGCATCGCACAGGTTACCAAAGCAGCTCTGGCAGCGGGGGAGGTGGAGTCCTACACCTTGTCCCTGCCCAGGTTCATGTCAACGGACACAACAACATAGACCGTGAGACAGATATCCTCGATGATGACCTGCCCAATAGCCAGGAAGGGAACAGTGTGGACAGTCTCGGAACCCTCTCGTCTTTCGAGGGCAGAGCCACTCCAGCAGATCTCTACTACCAGTCAGAGACAGTCATTAATGGACAAGATGCACCCTACTTGGAGAAGGGTGTCCATGAGAAAATACCAGAGCCTAAAGTCCACAGCTCCGCATCTGTCCAAGAGCACTTAGGGTCCTCTATTGGCTACGCCAACCAGAATGGCAACATCTACAGGTCTCAATCATTAGGGGCAACTCCGACCATGGAGCAGAAGTACATGCCCAAAGCTCCCACACGCACAACCAGCAGTAGGGATGCAGTGCAAAGGGGACTGAATGTTTGGCAACAGTATGGTGTTCCTGAGGTTCCAGTCACAGAGGGTGTCACCTTCAACCCTGTACTACAATCCCACAGCCTTCCAGAGTTTCCTCACATGGCATCTCAGACAGAAATTGAGCAGTCCATTGAAGCCCTCAACATGCTAATGCTGGACCTCGATCCAGCTCTTACTCAAGTCCCCAAGTCCCACAGTGCCCCATCCGGAGAAGGTGGAGTGGTCACCACCCAACCATCTTTCTCTCAAACTCAAGAACGGCCATCCTACCAAGCAGATGCAACCATTCATGACCGAGGTGGGGTCACTTCAGTGGGATACCCTTTGACCTTTCAACATGTAGCCGCAGAACCTCCGCAACCTTTCATGAACCAGCAGAGACCAGCCATATCCCAGCATGCAGCATTCCCTTCTGAGACAGAAGGTCAGACTCCTATGTCCCAGTCCACAGTGCCTTCCTCCACCTTTGGTGTTCTCCAGTTAAAACCCCTCAATATTTACCCTCCAAGTACCACATCCCAGTCCCCAGAGCCCCAGGAGAGCCAGCGCAGTTATTCAGCCTCCTCATCCCCTTTACCTAAAGAGACTGAACCGGAAGATGCCAACTACAAATTGGATGGTCTTGTAGCTCACCGTGTAGCTGGTAAGATCACTTATTTCATCATTCTCAGTTAACTTGCTCAAAGGTACAATAGCAACGGTACATTAGTTAATCCTTGACCGATAAGCATCCAAGACATGTAACCTTTAGGCTACATTCCTCCTGCATATACAGAATGTGAATTGAAACAAGCTATCGAAGGAAATGTAGTAAAGGAAAACATCTCCATGCTTGTCTTGAGTGCTTGAGTTAAGCTTGTCTTGAGAGCTTGCCTTTTGCAATCAAGGCGGTGCCTTTTTTGGTGGAGTTTCTTTGTTGGCGTTGACATAAGCACTGTGAGATCACAAAGAAAGCTTTGTCCAAAGTGCTTCTGGCTTAAGCCTCAATATCAGACCACATTTCTTTTTTGTGCCAAGCCAAAACCGAACATTTGTACATTACATCTGGAGAAGTGCCCAAACAACTGAGGGCTGTTTTACGGCAGTGCACTTTTTTCTGTGAACATTATCTGTTCAGCTTGTGTGTTTAGAAAGATTTTCCTGGAAGCCAAGTCTTCATCTCGTCAATGTTTTTAGAATAATCACATCACAAAAGAGTTGTTTGTTGACCCAGTCTTGTTTTGTTGCAAGCTAAATTCCCCATGACTTGTTTAGGGTTTTCCAATGTTGAGATTCAATTACAGATGTTATTACCAAGTCTATCACAAACTGCTGATGGATCTTACAACCCAAAATGCCATAAACACTATATATATATATATATAGACTTCCACATAATCCTTGCTACGTATCTGCCAAAAACATAAATGTAAAACATACTGTTACTTGAATTAGAGCTGATGCATTGGCACTTGGCTCACTTTTGCCACCTAGTGGTTGTACAGCACAGGTTTTACAGTTAACGTACCTTCTTTATAATTTAATATCCTACAAAATTAATTTTTAAAATGCATCAAACAGTAAATGAATGTTGCAAGCTGATAGGAAGTGCTGATTTGCCAGAAGAGCTGTGTTATCTAAACCAACAACAACTCAAGAACCTCAGGAAACCAGCGTAAACCTGAGAGGAAACAACTTGGATAAGGCTCTCATGGACAAACCTAGTCAGCTATGTTTTTATTGCAGACCAATTAGTAGTGTTGTTGACTCAGCATAGATAAGTGTTCCTGTAATGAGAAGGAGAAGGCTGCCCTCTTTCTTCGAAACCTTCCCTTGAATCCGTGCTCTTGCAACGCTGATTGAAGAGCTCTCAGTATCTAGTACTGGGATTTGGTTATCAGAACTTTCACTATCTGGAATTAGGGGAACACTTTGTCTGCATTTAACATACACAGCATCCTGCTACAGATAGAGTGGCTTAATCTTTAAGGCTGAAGTTAATGCAAACACATGCTATATGTTAGGACAGGGCAATGTATCGGAAATTTACAACACATTTTTTTAAATCTATATCAACCAGTCTTACTTTATCTCCCATCTTTGAAGATGTTTGCCATTAGCAGTATACGCTAGCATGTGCTAATGTTTTTTTCCCCCCTTCTTTCTCATGTTTATCCTGTCTGTGGAACACCCATCCTTACATCCACCTTCCCTTCCTCTTCTTCACCTTCTTCCTTTACGTCCTGCCATGGTCAATCATTCCTTCTCCTCTTCCCGATGGTATGCAGTGTACAATGCTCGTATCCGAGGCATCAGTGACAGGCAGAACCTCCCTGAGCTCAGCCACCGCCGCCGCTCTTTCTCCTTCAGTGGTTGGTCTCTGTGATGCTCTGTGTTGCCTGCTGACATTAACTTATAACACGTGTGTGGATGTGTGCTATTTCTCTATTCTCTCTTACTTTTGCCCCCTAACTTTCCCTGCTCTTTTTTTCTTTCCATTAAGAGTACAAGTTTTTATAAAACTAAATGTTTGTAATATAGATATTTATTTGTATAATATGAATATCATTTGGCAGTATGGCTCTGTTCCAAGTTCCCTGTCCATTTCATGAGCTCCATGAAAGCCAAGACAGTGACTAAAAAGCCTTTTCAGGGGCACCCTTCTATTATAAGAATAGTAGAGAAGCACAAACCCCCGGAACAGAGCAAGCAACAATGACAACAGTATGACATTGTTTTAATTTGAACCCACAGCAGAGGAGATGGGGAAGGGGGTGGGTTGTTAGCAGCATTCAGAGCAAGCAGCAAAGCAAGCAGTTGAAAGCAGTGTTTAAATAGGGCGCTCTGATGTAATTTGCCAATAGAAAGCTTGGGTGTGTGATCAGCTGATGGGGGCTGGGTTTGAATTTTCCAATCAGCTAACAGCAGAGCTTGACTATGAGACCTGCCTGAACTAACGCAGGAAGCTTAATTTTTGATTTCTAAACTGTAAACTGATAAGTAATAGTAATTAGGCAGAAGAAAAGTCTCCCATTTCTTATTTCTTTCACTATTTCCACTATTTTTATTTATCTCCTTTATCTCACTAATTTAAAATTCTTCCTTAACCACTAACCTGTGCTGGAATTTCACCTTGTTTGGGTGAAGTAACAGTTAACAAGAGTATTACTTCAGTTTGCTCCTTTGTGCTGGGTGACCTCTACAAACAAATTGCATTTGTATTATGTGACGAGTTAAAGTTACACAGTTGCAGCACAAAGGCCAGTCTGTCTGGATCAACTGAGCCCATGTCACAAGATCCAGTCTTCCAGACCTGGGGAACAATACCAAGGAGAGCAGACACTCGCTTCATTCAAGAACTCTCCTTTACTTCTGTTTTAGCATTTAGATGAAGGACAAAGGGTACTAAATCCTCCCTGAGTCTGGAGACCATTATACAATCCTTATCTCCCACAGGGGAGTAAACGTCTCGTACACAGACTGTCTTCAGTCCCGTTCGAGGGCCCATGCAGGCCGTGTTCAGTAGCCAGGTACCAGGATGAATGTTTGCCTTGGACCTCTCCTGAGTCCAATCCAATGCAGATAGAACAATGGCATAATCGAGACCATGGAGAGAGAAAGAGCAATATATCCTGCTCTTTTAGAATAGATATCTTATTCGCCTTATGCTGGATTCTTGAAGTTTTGAAAGGAGAAAACTATGCCAGAAAAACTCATAATATATTTGTAATGGTTTTCTGGTGATATAAAATGGAGCAGCTTTGTAAAAGCTCATGATTTTAATGTGAATTTAATCTGCCAATTAAGACTCCTAGAGAGTAATTAGAGTAATTTTTTAATATTTCGTGCCTCAACACAAGCATTAAAACATACATTTCTATAGAGTTGCACATTTCAATTTTGGCAGCAAAAAATAATTGCAACTGTCATTGTTTAAATCATTTACATAAAAAAATTCTCATATAAAAAAAAAAACTTAATAAATAAAGAATTTGATCCAATGAATCGGAGCAGTACTATTTATAAAATTTTACAATATTCATTAATATTTTAATTTTAAATGTAAATTTTTTATTTTAAATTAATGATTTAAATTAAGATTTGTCTTCTATCAAAATGTTTTAGTAGAAATTTTTGTTGTTACATATTGCTGTTTATATGGTTTTATATTAATCAATATAATTAAATAGAATTCTTTATTTTCTTCATTTAGTGAATTAGATTGCGTTATTGCAACTAGCGTTTTAGTGTATTTTATGTCTTGCATTAAGCATTTTGCATCTAATCTGTTTTTCTTTTAATCCATTTGTTTGGTTTAAATGATGGTTTCTCTGAATGGATCACCTCAGTTACAGCAGCTTGAATCTATTAGGACAGTGTGATCACTAAGGTATCTGCAAAGTTCGTCATGCACAGCTGTAGATCTGGCGCACTGCATCTGTTTTGCATGTTTTCTCTCTCGGCCTTGTCTGAAGCGACACTAAGGGATAAAGACCATATGATATCCCAGCACATCCAAGCGCTTCCCAGACCAGTCAGTTTTGGAATCCGAATGTTTGACATTGTCGTAGAAACCGCACGAGTCTGATCCAGGAATGTGAATAGATTGCAGATGGAGTGTGAGCGCCCTTTTGAAGAACCTCCCTTTGTGACATCACTACCCTATTGTTCTGAGCTGCACGTTTTGCGGGCAGCACTCCAGAAGTGGTTTAAATGCACCCTGGACATCCAGCTAGCGTATCGCTCAAGTTCAAGGGTGGCCACTTGTTCAAAAGTGGAAGTGGTCAATCTCTCTGCTGCTGTTTCCCAGCGCACGTGAGGTTCTGGTGGTCTGACCGCACATATCAATCGTAGGCTGTGCTCAGGGAGCTAGTAAATATTTTGTTCAGCCTGTTGCCCGGTTTCTATGATATTCCACTCACTCCCACCAGAATGTATCAATGCTTTGCTCGCTCTAAAACTGAGTCCAGCTGAATGTGCTTTAAACTGTGTGGCCGTACATGCTTTCACAGAACCCATAAAAGCTCATTTTTCTTATCTGTAAGTTAACAGTGATAGCTCACACCGTAATAGATTGCAGAGCATTACCCTGCACACATCTTAAGCCTCTTAAGTCTTTAGTAGCATGGATTTCTGGTTTCATTCATTTTATTGCTTTAATGTCATGCCAATTGTTTCTTTTGCTAGTTTTTGTGCCCCTTTTAGATAAAAATACACACGTTGGGTAAAACCAGTTAGAATTTAATAAGTTTGTATTAGTATGGTTATTATTATTTTTCAGGCACTGAAAGTAGATGAATGAATTATAATAGTAATTTTTGTCTTAGAAAACGTAACTGAGGTGCATTCAGTTACCAAACTCCGTTAGTTACCCATTTCTGTTCTCTGTTTTTGCCCTCCCTACTAGAAAAGACTTATACAAATTAGTCTATTTACACCGTAGAGACTCATGGTATCAAACAGAACGTGATGAAATAGGCTTCGAAGTCACTTTGAGGTTGTTCCAGAGCTTTATCCCGAAGTACACATCCTTTAAATCCACTAAATTTCCCTAATATTCCAGCTTTTTATAATCTAGGCTGTTTGAATGAGAACATTGTTTGTAGTTCCAACCGGCTTTTATGTGGTGCGAATTGGACGTCAGTGCAGCTTTTGACAGAGAGTTCATTCTTAAGAGCTCATTGGCAGTTTTCCATGGATTTCTTCAAGGAATATTCTGACATTTGGATATTTTTTATTTTCAAGTATGATAAATGTCCTCCTGCAAGCCCTAAAAGTTATCTATTAGGGATGACATCACATATTAATTTTCTTGGCAGGAGTTCAGCCTGCTACAATGTCACCAGATGAGGCTTCGGTTCCTGGACGGTGCCGGACCCTCAGTGAAGGCCTTTCCCAAGACGACAGCCCAACCCGAGGAAGCTCGGTCCGCTCCCCCATCCGCTGCATCTCACCCGAACTGGCCAATACCATTGCTATGAACCCTGGGGGGCGGCCCAAGGAGGTAAGCCACACACTCGCATTACTCCTAGTATTAATCTCAGAAATCAATGTGGATGTGTATGTTTGTGCAGTTGGATATGTGTTCACCTGTCCCTCTTTCTCCAGAGACACATGCACAGCTACAGAGAAGCGTTTGAGGAAATGGATGGGGGTCCTGTCAGTCCCACTCCGATTGTTGGTGGTGAGGCCCTACCCCAAACCCCTGCCTTCCCTGTCTCGCCACAAACCCCTTACTTCAACCTGAGTAAGTTCCCCCACTGGAGGAGGAGGGCGCCATAGAGCTCTGGAATAACTGCCTCTCTGTCAACACTTTAAAATGGTCACAGCCATCACTGATTGTTGGTTCTGTTAATTTTTAGACGATCTAAAATTGTTTTAGCATAACAAGAAAATACAATGAAGTTCAGCTGTCAGCTGTTTAGATGATTAATATATTTTTTTAGAGTAAAGCTCTAAAAACTATAGGAACATAGCAGGAAGCAACAATGAAGTTAAACTGTCCGTCATTTGACTGTTTCTCTGTATTATAGGTTTTAGTGGAGGGCTCTGTTTCAAAACCTAGTGAACATCATAGGTGTGTTTCTAACACAAATGCTATTGCAGAACATAGAATATGGTTTAAAGAAGGTAATAATCATGCCGTCTAAGGCAGCATCGCTTATACCCGTCACAGAGAAAATGCGGCAATTGTTGATAACAAATATAATTCACTAAATGTTTTGATCATAAGAGCTTTGGGTTATCTGGTTTTTATTTTGTTTGTATTGCAATTGTAATATTTTACTTTTAGCTTAGCAACATGCTAACACAAATCTCAAGTGAAAGCTTTAGCTTAAATAGTAGACTGTGGCACTCTATTATTTCATGCGTTCGAAAGCGAGAGCTGATAAAAATGTAAAGAAATAAATAAATACTTCATAACTTGAATGCAATGTAAGTTGCTTTGGATAAAAATGTATAAATTAATTGCAAGTCGCATTTCACCTGTATGATGCCACTTTCCATCTAGTGTGTTCCAAACGGCACACTTGTGAGGTCAGTTAAGATGCAGGCTTAGAAGGCAGCTGCCTATGTAGGTGATAGACAGCGAGAAAGCTCACTAGGCTTTAGAACAGCACCATAGTATTTTATAATTATCAAAATTTTTATTATTTTTTTATATTCTTTCTGTAAAAGAATCTTTAGGGCTAACATTACATTAACACATTGTCTATAAGCCAAGGTGAGGTCTGGCTGCACTTAAATCCAACTCTACCTTGGGGTGTTTGCATGAGCCAGTAGATATCATTAACAGATGCTGTAGTTCATTCACATGTTCTCAACGTTAAAGATGTGTGGCCTCCATTTGAGTGATAACACACACTTTGTGTTGGCTCATAGACATACTTAAGTGCTCAGATCAGAAAGACCCCGCTCTCACTTGCTCCCCAGCAATTCCCAATGTCTGTGGGTCTGAGAAATGTTTTCCGTCAGCAGTTTTCATGCCGCATGTTAGCCTCCACAGTCATCATATCTCAATGCAAGAACAAGCACATTTGCGCCTCAAGTTTCATGTGCGGATGAATTTCTCCTGTACAGGTTTTTATAACCTATTGCTTCATCTTCCCCTCCAGCATATTGTCCCTGCAGGTTTAATATAAAGCTTCTTGTAAAATTCTGCAGTCTCTTTACAAGGTTAGATGTGCACAATGATAAGCAGCTCTGTTTTCCTTGGACTTCCACAGAATTTCTTTTTACCAGACACCTAATTTGAAAGCCATTCAAGTCATTCTCTCAAGCTGACATTGTACCCTGAGACCACTTCACGTTCAAAGCTCTTCAGGCTAGTTCTGCTACCACGAGCACCTAGATGTGGCTTCAGAGAACAAAACAGAGCTTTAGCCTACAATAACACGAAACATAATTAATCTGCTTGTGTTACATTACCACATGATTCTTAGTGAATATTAGGGCTGGGAGGTGTATTGAATATTCATGATTCAGAACAGTTGAATTCATGAACAGTTGTTTTGCTGGTGATTTAATGTGCTGTTTTTTCATGCAGTGAAACTTTTCATGAGTTTCTAAATGCAGAGTTTATTTAGAATCGTTTTGTCATTCCTTTTTTTTTTTATTGTAACTCTTAATATGAGAACACTCGGACTTGGTAAGGTCAGTTCATTCCTTTGATTCAGTTCAATCTGCTTAAAAGAATCAAATCAAAACTCATTATTATGATTCTTTTTCATTATCACTTAAAGTAACCTATGTTTTAAGTTGAAATAAGTACGTTAAATGCACAATAAAATGAATGCAAGTAAAACTATAATAGAAAACAATCATTTTATGTGACTAACATTTTTAGATTCAATTAGTCTATTCATAATGACTTAATTCAGTTAAATTAATTCAACAATTTGTTTGTGTATTCGCAATAATAGCATTTTTAATGTATTTGACAGCAATGGTTGTTGAAATGTTCAAATAAATTGTAGATAGGGCCTTTTGCACCGCAGGACCCATTTCGTACGACCAGAACTAATTGTGGAACTACCCACTTTTCGGCGTGTTCGCACTGCAGGATCTAGGAACGATTTTAGTTCCAGGAACTTTGTTTGCAGGAACTAAATTAGCTCCTCCTTCAGAGTAGGGTTTAAAAAAGTACCAGTAACTATCAGTGACACAAGTGTATGCTCATTGGCTAGATGCATACGAAAAAGCCCTTGCCTGCCATTATATAAAACAATATGTAATCATATACTGTGTAGATATTGTGTGAACATATTTCTTTTATAAACTGAATTTACCAGAAGCTGTTCTTCTTTGTTTCCCTTGTTGAATGCTGCACACAAATGACTTCATTATTGACCGGCTTACGCCGCTTCTTAGTACCTACTGTCGGTGCAAATGCAATCCTACTAATGGTGCTGGGAAATGGTGCTCCTAATAATGGTGCGCAAAATTGTCCCAGTACTTTAAACTGTACTTTTAGTTGTGGAACTGCAGCGGTGCGAAAGGCCCTATTTATCTGCCAATTTGTAAATATTGAGATATATTAAACATCATCAAATGGTTGGGGGGAAAAAAAATGTGGATGGTTGTGTTGAATTCCTGGGGAGCAGGTGACCCGTAGGGGCTCTTTTTCTGTTTGGAGGTGGACAGACACTCACATGTTCCAGTGGCCACTTTCTAGTAGCACGTCTTTGTGGCTCCCTCCTCCTGCAGAGATCGGGAGGCTAGAAAGCTTCTCTGTACAACCCCCTTCCCTTCTCCCTGTGTCCAATGCTGAGGCACTTATTCTGCCAAACAAAGAATTGATTTGGATTCTTTGGTAAGTGGAGGATGCATGTGTGTCAGCAGTAATATCGACTTGGCCCTGCCAAAATGCAAGCATATGCTCGGCCTTTCCCAGAATGCATGTGGAGAGCAGCCCTGAAGTACACCATGATCTGATTTGACTCATTTCTAGATTCCTAAGGTAAACCGGTGTGATTCGATCGCTTAAACCACAATCAGAGGACCACCCACTCACCTGTCAATCAACTACTGCAAAACAAGGTTTTTAGTGAACATCCAGGAATAACGGTCTAATACTTTATCCGCTCACATTTCAGGTGCAGTGTGTATTGCATTATGCGTTCTGCTCTGACACATTTCATGATGCACCAATGTGTGCATTATTAAGTGGCATTTTTGAAACTCAGAACCCTTGCTGTCTTCAAGTGTGCTGCTTTCCACAGCTCTGCGTCCACGCCACCATTTGTGTGTTCACACCAGTCTTGTTTTGCTGGGCACCACCGTTTATGTGTTGTTTTGAGTCACTCGTCCAAATGTGTAGCGATGTCTTGAATGTTTTCAATGTGACGTTATCGAGATCTGTTCAGCTGAGGTGTATGCTGTCTGCATGATCTGTCTTCTTTTCATTCTTTTGATTGGGCATCGTTACAGCGAGTGTTAATCACGTCGTTAACTCTTTTAAAGAGGCGCTTGCACGGCCTTGCCACCGAGCATGAGACATTACCTCATTCCCCAGCCATGTCACATACTGAAATAGCCACCTCAATCTGCTGTCTTTAAAAGCTCAGCGCGTATCACGGTAGTCTCTCAAAGGCTCTTGATCTGGAAGTCAGTCTCTTTGATAAGATTGTCAAACGCTGACGCCTTGAAGATGAAAGTGGTACAGGTTGATCTATTATAAGGGTCTAAGGACCAGAAAAACATACTTTGTGCAGGTATGCAAATGCAGATGTGAATGCTTGGCCAACGCATTGCAAGTGCACCATATCATACTGAACATTATTTGCTCCTGCCGTAACAAACCTCAGTTCTCAAGAGGGTGATAGAGTTACACTCAAATGTCTGTGCCATTTAACCAGATGTGTGTTTGGCTTGCTGAAATCATATCAAGAGCGCTATATACAGTAGCACCACTTATAGTTATTGCATTATGAATTGCGTTATGATCATGCACTTTGAATGAATTTTTATATGGTAATTGCATGGGTGGATTTTGTTTTGGCAAATAGACAAAGAAAACCAATTTGTAAAAATATATAGCTTTTAAATGCTTTCTTTCAATTTAAAATGATTTCTTAGTTATATTTTTATGATAAAAAATATATTTTTAAATATTCCTTTTTAATTGACAATTTTTTACAAAAGGATTTATTATGTTTTTTGGTTTGTTTGTTTTTTCTGTTCTCCAATACAACAATTTCCTCCCAGAACTGAGTGAGTTGTTTATGTAGGATGTGAAAACCCTATTCGGATTGCGGTAATATATGAAATCAAGCTTGCCAAGTGACAAACATTTGTCATTGTACTTGCTTTAAGTATGTTTGAAGTTGATAGCACTGAATAAAACTTTTTGTTTTCTGTGCTCTGTTGCTTTAGGTCGATCTCCTCCTGGACTGGCTAAAACGCCACTGTCCTTCCTGGGCTTGAAGCCCCACAACCCTGCTGAGATACTGCTCAACCAGACAGGCTCAGGTGAGGCTTTACGCGGTATACAGCATATTGCACATTCAGATACACGTGGTCTTATTGCTTTGGTCTGAGCCTCTCCATGCCGTGCTCCATAAAGGGAGCTTAAATACATCTAGTGGGCCATATATCAAAATAACCTTTCATTTCTCCCTCTCAAATGTTTCCCCTTCTCCTTTTCTACTCTCTTGAGCCGTGAACTCATACAGGTCTTTAAATGGATTGGTGTTTTCTTTTCATATGTGGTTATATTTGGATCCTTTCAGTGTGGTCTTTTAATGATGTGTGTGTGTGTGTGTGTGTATCTGCGGGAGAGAGTGCAAGGTTTTGTTCCAAATTTTAAATTGAACATTCATACAAAATGTCACATTATTATTGCACTTAAAATACCCTTTGGCCAAATTCTCAAACATTTTAAAGTTTTTAATTTATTTAATTTATTAAATAATAAATTATAAATAATAATAATAATTTATTTATTTAATATTAAATTTTAATGTATTTTATGGGCATTAAAACCTTTATACAATTGTAACAATTGTAATATTCAGTAAACATTTATTAATATCAATGTTGAAAGCAGTTGTGATGCTTTAATTATTTTTTTTTCATTTACTTATTGCTTTTTTGTTGAACCGATAATTTTTTTTTAACAATTTGTAACATTAGAAATTTCTTTACTGTCACCTTTTCAACAGTATATCATATTCTTAATACAATTCCAGTGAAAATATCAGTTTAGAAAAGCTCAGTTTAGTTTAATATGTTATAATTAAAAATCAACTACTTTGCTTAATATTAAATTCTGTTATTTTTATGCTTAGTAGAGTGTCATCTTATCTCAGCACCATGATAGCACAAACTCAATCAACATATATTTAAATTTGCCAAACCAATCACTTATGAGGGTGTTGTCTTAGTAGGTAGCTCCCTACAGTATATACAGTAGGCAAAGCAGCTTACTAGTTTTGGAAACGGTTCAAGTTGATTTATTACAGTCTCTTTGTCCCAAGGAAATATATTTAATAATTGATGGCGTGATGATTTTTAAGCTTGATATGAGCAAGCTCTGCAAAAATATTGCCAAAACCAATTTATTAAATTGTTTCTTTTAATGCAGATTTAAAGTGTCTCCAGGGAAGAAATCACAAAAACAAGTCCGCATTTGTTTTCCTTTATCATTTCTTATTTCTTTCCTTTGATTTACGGGGTGATATATGACCTGGTCTTGTCCTGGCAGGTTCGGTGAGATTCATTGTCAGAGACCAGCGGGCGTTAACTATGTAGTTTTGTAGACTCTGAAGTAACAGGATCTTATGAGGAGTTGCGGAGACTCTTTAGTTTGGAACATGTTCTTATGCAGGGCTGATTTTAGAGTGGCTCCTCAGAGAGTTAATTTGAGTCCTGCCAAAACACAAGAGCCATACATACAGTACACACACTAACATTATTTCGAGATGATGTGTCACAGGGGCACTCTTTGTCTTAATATAGTTAGCATGAATGATGTCATGTGCTTATTTGAAGATAAGGGACCTAACTTTGGATAATTTAATCTACACTATTTCCAGCAGCAAAAATGCGCATGAAGATTACATTGTGTTTTCTTTGGTTGCGTTTCCAGTTTTTATTTTCTTAGAAGTAATAATTTACACAAATGAGGAAGTGCTTTCTTTGTTTTTTCCCTTGTGTCATTATGATTCATTTTTGCTTGTACAAATACACAAGGAGAAAAAGTCACATTTTTTAAGGGGGATTTTTGTCCTTTTTTAATGAATCGCCTTCCACTTTGCTTGTATGGAGAACAAGCAGAGGTTTTAATATGGCCTTAAAAGTAATAAAGCTGTTATTGTTAGTTGTTTTTTGATGCTTATGTTAGCAATTATCAATTCTTCTCCCAACCTCTTTGAACTTCTATTTCTGTCTTATAATTTTGTTCTTCTGCTGTCTGGAAAACAGAGAGTGAGGATGAGGAAGGTAAGAATGTAAAAGATTGGAGTCTAGTGTTATATCCAAACCACCTCACCTTTTGGTCGATTTTTGTCATCTTACACATCCCCGTAGCCTCCATTCTTCATTACAACTCATTTTCAAGTTTCTTCACAATTCAGAGTCAAATGTCACCTCTCGGCCTTACAAAGTATTTATATATCATCTTAGTTTTGGCTTTTTGTTTGACTCTTGCACTCACAGGTATATCTATCTTTGTTTCTTTGCCAGAGCCTCGTAGCTATGTGGAGTCTGTGGCCAAAGCAGCTGCGAGTGGTCCACCAGCTTCACCTGTGTCTTCAACATATGACAGCAACAGCTTAGCTCGTCCTGCCGGACCGTCCCATGCCTACAACGCTCCTCTTTCCTCCAGCAGCCCCATTCAGAGCCCAGATGCAGTGTAAGTCACCACTAACCTCATGTTTCATAGCATTATTCGAGTGTTATTTACAGTATACACTATTATATATATATATATATATATATATATATATATATATATATTTGTATCGGTATGTGAGGTCAAATCTTTTTGAACCCACAATAAATGCATCAGAATACCGAATGCAATTTAGCTCTTTATGCATTTTAATGTCAGTCCTTATTGGCTTATATTTCATAATAATTCTTGTTCTTTTGTGCTCTTTTAGTGAAAGCACATTGACAGATAGTGGGGTGGGCTTGAATTCTCTGTCCCAGGCTGCTGTCGATTCCATCCTTCACTCCCAGCCCTCCGAAAGCACATACCAAACACCCACACCCTCTTACCCCACCTCTAGCAGCATGTTGGGTGGCTACATCATGCCTGATATTAGCCCCTCTCTACCAGAGGCCATGCAAAATAACGCCACGACCATCCAGCCACTCGCCGGAAGCCCTGGTACAAGATATCAAGTCATCCTGCCAGATGTGACGTCCACTCTAGGCCTCCAGCACAGACTACCTAATCCGGACGTCCCTGTTATGGGCCGACAGCCGACCACGGCCAATGGTCATCCCCCTGGAATGGCCGGTAGTCCTCTGCAAGGAAGACATGCAATGGTGTCCCAGGGAACGCAGAGCAGTCCGATGCTGTCCAGACAGTATCCCGTCACCCACGGGACTCAGAGCAGTCCCATTCTCAGCAGGCAACCTATGGGACAAGCTGTTCAGAGCAGCCGACAGGCATCCCTGAATCAACCAATCATTCTGCCTAACCAAAGCAGCCCGGTATTGAGCAGACAGCCATCTGTTACCCAACCCAACCAGGGTAGCCCCGTCCTGAGCAGGCAGTCCTCACTTACACATCCCAGCCAGGGCAGCCCCGTTCTGGGACACCATTCATCTTTAACGCAGGGTAGCCCCAGTCTGGACAGGCACCCGATGTACAGCGGCTACACCACTCCTGAAGAGCGGCACGGGGCCCTTTCGCGCCAAAGCAGTTCCTCTGGATACCAGCCACCATCTACACCTTCTTTCCCAGTTTCTCCAGCAGGATACATAGATGGAGTGGGATTCAGACAGGGCAGTCCTGCCCCTCAACCTCAGCTTCCCGAAAAGAGACGCATGTCCAGCAGCGACCGCTCCAATGGTGGGCTGTCCTACGGAACACTCAACGGGAAGATGTCTTCACCCGTGTCCAGTGGTGGCAGCACTCCAAGCGTTCATTTCTTCCACACGCTCCCTGACTTCTCCAAGCTCAACATGTGTGGTAAGACTCTATAGAGTACTGATGCTGAAAATTCAATATTGTAATAATATTTGTAATAACATTTCCTAATATTACAGTTATCTTAATTTCATAATGCCAAACTATTAAGTAGTGTTGTATATTAAAATAAATAAACTATATGGACCACAGTTGAAATGGGCTTCAGATCTGAAAGGTAGATGTTAGAGCATTTCTTTTAAATTACAAAAAGTAAAAATGTATTTATGGTAGAAAATTAATATTAATGCAAGTGCATTAAACAGTGAATACAAAGAACGCATACATTAAGCAGAATATGTGTACATTTAAATTGTTGATG
Source organism: Enteromius thamalakanensis (assembly GCA_032357475.1). Lineage (NCBI taxonomy): Eukaryota > Metazoa > Chordata > Actinopteri > Cypriniformes > Cyprinidae > Enteromius > Enteromius thamalakanensis. Next base: position 20,094,322 of record JAUCMT010000160.1, read on the forward strand.
AGAACCTACTGTATATAAAAAGCATTTTAGTTTTGCTTTGAAATAACATTTTCATAAAAAATTTGTGTCCCTTATACTTTTATTGTATAATAAGTGTTTTCCTAGAGTTGTAAGACTGTATTACAGCAGTGTTTCCACAGGATCTGTGTTCTTGGGCTGTAAGAAACATGTGCTTATCTTAGGTGTTGCTGTCGATAATTTAATAAGATACCGATGACCTTGAGGGTAATTTTAGACAGATGTGTGTGTTTGTCAGTCTAGTTTTGAAAGAGTACTGGATTGATTAGCTTAGGCATATTAAACCAGTATCAGTTTACAGATGATGGACTGCGAAATAAAGTGCATATTTCATTTCCCAGATGGAAGTCCGGAGACCAGACTGAACGTGAAGTTTGTCCAGGACACATCCAAATTCTGGTATAAACCAGATATCTCCAGAGACCAAGGTAAGGACTCAGCGTATGTGTGTTCCAGGGTTAATTTATCTATATTTAGACCCCCAAATGAGGCTCATAACTCCTATAAACAATAAAATATTTCTCACGCCACCCTATATGAGGTCAGTCGCTGTTGGTCTCCACATCTGGTTCTCCTCTGTGCCCTTATTGGATTAGATCATCTGCGCTGGAGTCTTGTCTAAACGCAAGCACATGCAGTGACATCACACGTCACTCGACATGTGTGCTCAGTTAAATCCAGCGAACATCTGCATCTGTTGTTTCATTAACTTGTTTTAACGATAACGAATAAACCTCCTTAGCAAGCCTTTTTCCTCCACTCGCTCTCTATCTCTCTGTGTGTAAAACGGCAGAGTACATTACAGTAATTTGTTAACATTATAGCCTTCACATCTCCAACTTAAAAAAAAAAAAAAAGTCACATGGTGAACAATACATTTGCATTTGTTTAGCAGACTCCTATTCAAAGTAACTTACATAAAGTAATAATAAAATAACAATGTAAAAAATCTGGTGAATAATAAAGAAAAAACTGATGAACTAATACTAAACATTTACTGTATGATCTACTGTTGATAAACGACTCTTATCTATATATTTATATGAATAAGATGAATATATTTATTGACTTTTTCCTTAATAAATTCCTCATTTGCTGCTTATTGATAGTTAGTAATGTAGTTATCACATTAAGGCATTAGGTAGTATTATGGATGTAGAATAAGTTAATGTAGAATAAGGCATCGATTACTACTAATAAATGGCTAATATTATAATAATAATAATACGCATGCTAATAGGCAACTAGTTAAGAGCCCCTAAAATAAAATGTTGCCATATTTTCATACATAAATTATATTTATATTAATGATTGAAAGTGCATTTGTTTTGTACAATTTGGATATTTTGAGCAGGCTTTGATGAAGTGAAATGTGCTAATAGAAAGTGTATTTATATATTTTTTTATATGAATATTATTAGTATTAGTGCATTTTATTTTGTCTGCATTATTTTGTCAAAATAAGGCTTATTTTAATTTTATATGACTAAAGCTGGCGTTATGTTACAAATAAATTCTCCTCCATGCTTTAGCGATCAACATGTTGAAGGATCAAGAGCCTGGAGCCTTTGTCATTCGGGACAGTCATTCATTCAGAGGGGCCTACGGCTTGGCCATGAAAGTTGCCTCTCCACCTCCGACCCTGCAACCTACAAAGAAAGGTATTTCATGTGCCTCCTCTAGGCATGCAGCTAATGCAGATAATCATTTGCCAGATGTATTCCAGACAGGGGATCTGACCCCGCCTGGATCATAATCCTGTTGTGTCCACAGCAGACAAACACACACACACACACACCTAACAACACACACACACACTCAAAGACAGCACTACCTTTTCCCTGCACTACCTTTCAGAAATTTTAAAAACAGTACTTATTCTTTTTACTCAGTTATTGCCTAGATCTCTGAAAGAATTAATTCTGATTGGTCAGTTTTGGCACAGTCAAATCATGTTTCAACAGTTAAAAATGTTATATTTTTTATTTATTTTATTTTGTATTTGTAATTAATGGAAATTAAATAAGTTTTTAAGATTTTGAAAAACACCAATTCAGTCAATTGTGTACAAAATTTGAATAAATGTGGTTATTAGTAAACTTCAGTTAGAACCACTATTATCAGTTGTTCTTATGCTGCATTACTTAATTTTGAATTCTTTGAATTTCATTATTATTTCAGCTGGAGACGTCACTAACGAGTTGGTGAGACATTTTCTGATCGAGACGAGTCCGAAAGGCGTGAGACTGAAGGGCTGTCCTAATGAGCCATACTTTGGTAAATCAAACCGTTTAAATGCGTTTCATTTTAAATTCAAATCCTGTGTAGCATTAGCATATTGCACACACATTACAATAGTCATTTTTAATTAGATGGAATCATATTGGATAAATTGTTCACTTTTCACCCCAGGATTTGTGCCAACGTAGCCTCGTTGCTCCTCGCAGCTTGTGAACACTGACGCCAGAATGATTTGTCGAATGTTCACTAATGTGAAAGCTCAATCTGTCAAGCTTGTAGAACAAATGCTTGTGTGGTTTTTGCTCTTCGATACAAGTTAGCATGTGAATCCTTCCCTTTAAATCAAGCTGTCCGTGTAGCTTCCAGAAAGCTGTAGAACACATGTAGCCCAAACGACAGCATGGAAGCAGCTGACGTTATTAAGTACAGCTTAAAAACAGCCCCTCTCTAATTTACTGTCTGCTGACCACATTACACGGAGGCCTAGTCTGTTCAGTGGACGGTGCTGTCTTCTCCAATATGGCCCATTCCACATCAAATAAGGAGGCCTAAAAATTCAGGGCTGGGCAGCTTGCATAAGAGCTCAAACATCCCTTTACGGTAACCGTTGCATAAGCGTGTGTTTATTATGAAAAACTGAACAGACAAAGGGCAGCTCTGATTTGTGGGATTGAAAACAGGTGTGGGTGAAATTTGGCAGGATTCCGGTGTTGTCGGGAATAATACTTGAGTTAATAAATGTACAGAAGCTTCACTGCAGCTGAATCTCTGCCAGGACGCCCACTGCGTTCACCAAAAAATGTTATCAATTTTCATGTCATTCCAAACCTGTATACAGTTTTTCCTGTAAATACTAAAGGTGAACTTCTGTGGAATCTTAAAGCTACAGTACTTTTAATGCAGTGCAAAATTAGAAGTTGTACGATAGCTTTATGTGATCAAAATTGTGCGTATTTTTCACTGATAGTCAAATATTTGGAGCGGTGGTTTAATAAATATAGACTGGAGGTTGAAGCAAGTACCGGTATGAATGTCCCTTCTCATCCAACTAGTCAACAACTTGAATTTATGGATTGTCATTGCCGGGCATCATTTTGACCGCTTCAGGGGGTTGTAATGTAGAGTATGCCCTCCTCTGATTTCAGCTTGTAAATCTGACCCCAATTTTGTTTTCATCTTCTCTATTCAGGCTGCCTGTCTGCACTGGTCTACCAGCACTCCATCACTCCACTGGCTCTACCCTGCAAACTAGTCATACCAACCAGAGGTGAGACATCATATCACTTCATCTCCATACAGTACATACAGTGGGGGTCCAAAAGTCTGAGACTACCCTTTCCACTTAGTCCTCTTTAGACATTCAACAAACTAAAAGTAACTACATGTCAACTAATTCTCATTAATTTGCAGGTACATGTCTAATAGATCTCAGAGTATACTCCTAGGGTAGGTTTAGTGTTAGTAATAAGTTGGCATGTACTTGCAAAGTTTCTGACAGTTAGTATGTTGTATGGTGTTTTTGAAGATTGCTGGCAGTTTACTAATACTCTGACTGCTAGTTGACATGTAGTTGCAAAGTTACTTACTGTTAGTAGAATGTCAAGTGGATTATTTAAATAGTGTAACCTACTTTTGTTATTTCTGTTTAATAAAATAACCATGTGACCTTACGGTTTTAATTCAAGCTGCAAATGCACCTGAACTTATATAAACCTGAGGTTATATAAGAAATACAAAAGTAAAGCCAGGTGCATACGTCACACATTTTCAGTGTGACTTTTGTGTACATACTGTATATGCCCATTCATCATGACCATACTTAGCTACGCTCTCTGTCGAGATGATGTATGTCCTGTTTGCCCGGTGTGAATAATTGTAAGCATTTTCCGAGGTCTGCACGTTCAGCTGGCCTCCGTCCTCAGCCAACTGCTATATGCCATCCAGGTGTCAGAGGGCATGAAACCACACACCTTTATGTGTGCATCTCTGCCTTTCCAAACACTGGATGACAGCGTGTTAGCCAGGAGCTTTGATTGCTAGCATAGCAAGAGTTCTCACAGCACTATGACAGGTCAAATGGACAGGATGTGTAAAGTCTAAACTTTGACCCGTTGTGATTTTTGACAGATCCTCTGGAGGAGTCGCCTGAGATTGCGACACCCACAAACCCGGCGGCAGAGATGCTCAAACAGGGCGCAGGTTAGAATATTTACATCACATCACACAATATTTATCACAATCATTTATTTCTATCTTTTTATTGCTCTTAAAACGCAATATTCCAGCTTTATATTATGATCTGCTGATTTGTGGCGTACTATTAAGTATTACAGAAAACAACTTTAACTTTCAGTGTTTAAAAATATATATATATAATATAAAAAAAGCAATAATTACAGTTACAGAGGCTGGAGAATAAACATAAAAATGTGAGCTGCAGAATTGGAAATGCTGGACTGTATTTCAATATTTGGGAAAAAAAGGGTTTAAAGGTGATTAGTCAGTTATATTTTGCCAGAGCTAATATTTACAATGTTGAAAGATAAATGTATTAACAAAAATCCAGTTTATTTAAACTTGTTTGTAAATATATATATATGTTTGTAAAATATATATGAATTATATATATATATATATATATATATGTATACATAAGTAATTTTTTTTTTTTACTGAAGTGAGAAAGTAGATATATATGGAAAATATATGCACACTGTCAAAAAGGTAATATACTTAATCTGGAACATTTGCTTAAATGCAGCATTTTTACTTTGTAAACGTCATTTAACAAAATCCCCTAAATTAGGTTTTTAAGTTTAGCTTCAGTAAACGATGCGAATCTATCAGCAATATTTATTCATCGTACATCTCTATGCTCTCCAGATACATTCAATGAGGGTTTTGTTTAATTAGTCCAGTTGTTAATGCAGTCACACTAGCTCTTTTTCTTGTTTCTGATCTGATTTAAACTCTGAACCAATGTTCTTCCTCACCCTGGTGTCGCTCCTGTGGAAATGATATAGGGCAGAAGAGTCCAGCTGACTCCCATGGTAAACCCAGTGATGCTTTGCGTATTTTATTTGTCATTGTGTTTAACCTGAATTTGACCGCCGTGTCTAGAGAGAACTGCACTCCTCTTTTACTACTATCTGTGCATGTGATGGTCCAGACCTCCAGAAGCACCTTCACCTGTCTGCTAAAAACTGTTCGGCTGCTGTGTTTTCGGCTTTTTGTCAAGACCTCGATTGTATTTCAAGAACACCTTTCTAAATGAATATGGCATGTTTTTTTAATGACTGATGTTATTTTACTATGCATGGATCTACTGATAGATGATGCCAGTGGTTCTCAATTTCTTTTAATGTCACCTTTAAAACAAAAACAATTGAGCCCTCATAATCATTAATGCTAATCACTTGCTATATTTTAGTAAAGTGCACACTACTGTTAAATTGCAGTTATTTTAAAAGGGGGTAAATGCATTACATAGAATATTTCAAATATGTATTATTAAATATGAATAAATAAATAAAACATTATTACTTATTTTCAGAAGTAGTGTAAGTTTAACCGAATAAAAAAAAAAAAAAATATATATATATATATATATAAGAATACATTTAACAGTAATAAAATAATAATAATAATAATTTGTGCATTACTTTTGTTAACGTTACCTGAAATTATTCTTTTTGAAAAAGAAAAAAAAACTTAAAATAAAATTATGACAAACTACTAAAAATGATACTAGTAAAATTTAAGCTAAAATTCAAATGGAAAATATAAAAAAGGTAAATAGCACTATTATAACCTTGTTGAATTATCAGTGCAGCATTTAAATATGTGGATATAAATATTTTAGCATTTTAGGCTGATATCTACCCACATTTTGAGAACCACTGGATTATGCATATGCAGAATATACTAATGATATGCGTGTGTATGATATGATAGAGTTTATTAAAGCACATATGCATTATATAATGCAGCTGTAATTTAATTCTTTGCAGTATGATTATTGATCTATGCATATTTTCTTGTCTTTCCCAGCATGCAATGTCCTGTACATAAACTCTGTGGATATGGAATCCCTGACTGGGCCTCAGGCCATCGCCAAGGCCATCTCAGAAACCATGGCAGCCAGTCCCACACCTTCAGCCACCATCGTTCACTTCAAGGTGTCAGCACAAGGCATCACGCTCACTGACAACCAGAGGAAGTCAGTTTCTTTCTTTAAATCACAATGTTCTAAAGCTACATCTGAACACGTTTTAAAACATACCTGCTGTTTCTTCAACAGGCTTTTCTTCAGACGTCATTATCCCATCAGCACAGTCACGTTCTGCAACATTGATCCACAGGAGAGGAAGTAAGCAAACCCTGAAACATTAGCGTTAACTTTAGCCACAGCGGTCAATGTCACAGCATGTATATATTGATCAGTGGATCTGGTGACAGGATCAGAATTATGTTTATTCTTGTCAGGCAGTATCGCAGTTCATGTTGCGCAATATTACAATTCAAGGCTTTTTTAACCTTAAGTTTCAAGGTTCTTTATTTGTCAAATACACATTATATACATGCAATGCAATGTAGGGACTAGACATAAAACACACATAACATAAAAGGCAGAATATAAGAAATTCTCAAATTTTGAAAAGTGTGTGTAAATATATAATATATAATGCAAAATGTTTATTAGTGCTGTCAAATGATCAAAATTAATTGCATCCAAAATAAAGTTATTGTTTGCATGTACATTTAATATGTATATAACTACATATCCTGTATATATTTTGAAATATATATTTTTATACATAAAAAAAAAAATCATACATAAATACTTTTATTTTGGATGATTAATCATGAGCTAGAATTAATTATAATGTGATTATTAATGCAGGGTTGTTGCAAAGCATTCGTGTGTACCAATATATACATAAAATGTATTACTATTTAGTTAATGCTGTGGTTGCTCAAAGTTAAACATATACAATGTGTTTCCAGGTGGAGCAAACCAGAGGGTGGCACTGCAAAGTAAGTTTTGATAACCGTGAACTTTGATTTACATTTACATTTATTCATTTAGCAGACGCTTTTATCCAAAGTGGGGAAACAGCAAGCAATTAGTCCTAAAGAGGCAAAAGCAACTTAGAAAGTGCACATAATACTGTATAGTAGG
>JAUCMT010000160.1:20101862-20133175 GCA_032357475.1 Enteromius thamalakanensis
AGTTTAACACTATTTAGAGCAGGACCATATGTGCTCTGAGCAGTGTTGATTTAACACTGGGGATTTTACTGTGTAGTTATATTTGAGGATAATGGACAACTTGATATGCTTTAGCACTATTATTTGATTATTGTTATTATTCCATATTGTGAACGAATGAATCAATGAATGGATTGCTCAAATATCCTGCTCTGTCTGTTTTCTTTTTAATCAGGTTTGTTTGTGAAGGCTGTCTGAAAAAGGCCAGTGCCACAAGGAAGGAGAATAAATACACTGCAAAGAGTATGTGGTTAAGATCTTTAAAAACAGTGGGGGAAAACCCCTTTTCATTTTTTGAGCATGGAATCCTATGCTTGATAAAAGAGAAACAAGTACTTCTAATGGCAGATCTTGAGAGTGAATAATGTGTTGCACTGTTTCCTGTTAACAGATTGTCTGAATGGCTTGTGAACTGCTGTGGTTGCATAATTTTAAACTCCCTGCATTTCTTTCTCCTTATTCCAGGACTTCCTCAGACAAAGCTTGGTAACTTCCTGGAGACACGAGTGAACGAGTACCTGAAGCGCCAGAGTCATCCAGAATCTGGTGATGTCACCATCCGTGTGGTTCATGTCTCTGATAAAATGGTGGAGGTCAAACCTGGCATGAAGTCTAGGTGAGAGACGGAGCAGAGCTCAACAATGGTCCAAAACCTTGTGTGTAGTAACAGACTTGTTCACACAATGATTTTATCATTGAAAACCATCAAGTAAATGTGTTGTTTGCAGTAGCATTTATACTACTGTACACCTTAACAAGTGTTATTTTAGTATTGTTTATACACTATTATTGTATATAATATTATTAATATTTTGGATTAGTTCTGTTTAATGTTATCTTATTTCAGTTTTAGTAATTTTACTTTTGATTTTAATTTGTCTAATACTGATTTAAATTAGAATTTTATTTTATTTAATTTTTTATTTCATTTGAAGAAATTTGAAAAGGCTTAACTACAGTTTCAGTTAACAATAATACTATTCGTCTTTATAATGTTATTGTTGACCTTTTGTAGTTTCTGGTCATAAATATTAGATTTAAGAACTAATTTTGAGGAAAAGTAGTAGCATATTTTTAAGGACATTGCAAAACTATATAATTCATCATATGGACTTGGACAATTATCATGAACAACCTGAACAATTATTAAATTTTATGAATCAAACTCTCTTGAAATGACCATGCTTTTCCATGTTTTTTTTTATATTATTGATGTATGTGGGCAGATGAATTGCTTCCAGTAAACAACATCTTTATCTTGTGCTCATGTACAGTATCACAAAGGAGATGGCTCACGCATCATTGTTGCATTTTGGGATGTTTTTTTCACACACTGGTAGTCAGTCTTTTTAATTTGTTGCTCATTTGCATAAAGTAAAATTGTTCAAAACTTTGATCATGACTGCACTGCCTTACCATCAGTCACTGTTGTGTACATAGCCATAAATGACTTTAAGATATTTTGATTTTGAAATACCCTTTGAAAGATGAGAAAACTACACTGGCCGCAAACACTGGTTTTGTTAAGTGGACTGATACATGGAACTTTGATACTGAAACTGTACAGATAATTAAATTTTCTTTTGAAAGAATTTTAATGGACAACATAAAAAGATGTAAAAAATTTACAGATTTACTGTCTTTTTACAGGTTTGTTGATAGCGGAGAGATGTCAGAGTCATTCCCTTACAGGACAAAAGCTCTTTTTGCATTTGAGGATATTAATGGAACAGACGTCTGCTTCTTTGGAATGCATGTGCAAGAATACGGCTCTGACTGCCCTCAACCCAATCAAAGGTTAAAAATAACAAAGACATTTTCACACATTTTCAGGCGCGCACACAGCATCCCTTATGTGTATAACATTACAAGAGGGTCTGAGAAACACAAGTAATATCATCTCTCTCTCTCTCTCTCTGTCTCTCTCTCTCTCTCTGTATGTAGACGTGTGTACATCTCATACCTTGACAGTGTGCACTTTTTCCAACCCCGTCACCTGAGAACCGGAGTCTATCATGAGATCCTAATTGGATACTTGGAGTATGTTAAAAGAATGGGGTTTGTCACTGGCCACATCTGGGCTTGTCCTCCAAGTGAAGGTGATGACTACATTTTCCACTGCCACCCATCAGATCAAAAGATTCCCAAACCTAAACGCCTACAAGAATGGTACAAGAAGATGCTTGACAAAGCAGTAGCTGAGAGAATTATACATGACTACAAGGTAACGTGACAGGCTGACAGTACTACATTTAAACTTAGACTGCAATATGGCTTTTTTCCTTGTTTAGCCTGTTGTTGACAGCAATGCATTATCTATTTGAAGTGCTTTACTAACTATACACGTTCCTCTTCCCCCAGGACATTTTTAAGCAGGCAACAGAGGATCGTCTGACAAGTGCAAAGGAGCTCCCATATTTTGAGGGTGATTTCTGGCCTAATGTGTTGGAGGAGAGCATTAAAGAGCTGGAACAGGAGGAGGAAGAACGGAAGAGAGAGGAAAACAACACCTCTAGTGAAAGCATTGATGTGAGTGTTTGACTCAGATTTGTAACCATTTTGTACATTTTTTGTATAAGCGAATTCATTAAAAAAATTACATTGTCTATGCTAGGAAATAACAGCCACTCAATTTGTGAGTTGTATAGCTAAATAATTTGAATAGCACAGCCATTCAGAACCAGAGGGTCTATCATGTGCATAGTAACTTGTGTCCCTTCTTGTTTCTGACTTCAGAGTAAAATTAATTCCAGTGCAGCTGCTTTAATCCAATTCTTAAAACCTAACTATTATAACTTAATGCTTAAGATTAATGCTTTTTTGAATGTCTAGGCTACCAATGGTGACAGCAAGAATGCCAAAAAAAAGAACAGCAAGAAGACTAGCAAGAACAAGAGCAGCATGAGCCGAGCCAATAAAAAGAAACCTGGCATGCCAAACGTCTCAAATGATCTATCCCAGAAACTCTATGCTACAATGGAGAAACACAAAGAGGTACGTAGCGCTGAAAAACATTTTAAGCATTTGTCATTTACACGTATGGGCTGAACTCACAAATGTCAATGATCTGCTTAATTTCAAGGTTTTCTTTGTCATTCGTCTCATTGCTGGACCTTCTGTCAATTCCCTTCCACCCATTTTGGACCCTGACCCCCTGATGGCCTGCGATCTGATGGACGGACGAGATGCTTTCCTAACGCTTGCACGAGACAAGCACCTTGAATTCAGCTCTCTGAGGCGGGCCAAATGGAGCTCTATGTGTATGCTAGTAGAACTGCACAATCAGAGCCAGGACCGCTTTGTCTACACTTGCAATGAATGCAAGCACCATGTTGAGACGCGGTTTCACTGCACTGTTTGTGAGGTAAGAAACGCTATGTGGGATGTATGATACTTGGTGTATCTTTAAAGAGGGTTTCTAAAAATGCTGTATTGTGGTGCATGTTGTTAGATAAAAACACTGAGCAACATTTCAAATTCCCCCTTCTCTTTTTCTTTTTGTAGGATTATGATCTCTGCATCACTTGCTACAACACTAAAGGCCATGAGCACAAGATGGATAAACTTGGACTGGGTCTTGATGATGAGAGCAACAACCAAGCTTCAGCCTCCACTCAGAACCCTGGCGACTCGCGTCGTCTCAGCATCCAACGCTGCATCCAGTCACTGGTGCATGCTTGCCAGTGTCGCAATGCTAATTGCTCTTTGCCATCTTGCCAGAAGATGAAGAGAGTAGTGCAACATACAAAGGGCTGCAAGCGCAAGACCAATGGTGGCTGTCCCATCTGTAAGCAACTCATTGCACTATGTTGCTACCATGCCAAGCACTGCCAGGAAAACAAGTGTCCTGTGCCCTTCTGTCTCAACATCAAGCACAAGCTTCGTCAGCAGCAGCTGCAACACAGGCTTCAACAAGCGCAAATGCTGCGTAGACGTATGGCCACCATGCAGCGTGCAGGGCAGCCACCGCCATGTGGCGGTGGGGCTCCTGGAGGTCTTCCATCCCCCAGCAATAATGGGGCCACAGGTCCTAGCACACCTACTTCAGTCGGTACGCAACCTGCAACCCCTCAAACGCCCACACAGCTGACACCCAACCTTGCGTCTCTGCCCCAACCTGGTGTGGGTGGAGTTTCAGCTGGAGCTCCCCAACAGCCTCCTCAGCATCCCGTCCACCACCAGTTTCAGCAGATGCCAGGTCCAGGTGGGATGATGACCTCACCGCAGCAACAAATGGTTCCTCAACAATCTATAGGACAACACTCGCATCCACACAATCAATATGGTCCCCATTCCACAGGTCCCTCCCCAAATCCACAGTCGCAGGGTAAGCCAAGCCTTGGTCCTGCAACTCCTCCTCAACTCCCCAGCAATCCAGGCACAGCACCTATGTCCCAGCAACAGCAATCTTCAGGCCCTCCGCCTGCAGCTGTGGAGATAGCCATGAAGATCCAGCAAGTGGCAGATGCACAGCGAAAGATGGCACAGGCTCAAATGCTACAAAGGCAGGCTGCACAAGCTGGCATGATGCAGCAGCCACAGGGACAAATGGGAGTACCCCACCCTGGGGTTGGCATGGTAGGACCACAGGGAATAGCCTCGCAGGCACAAACATCAGCTAATAGAGTGCAGATGGAACAGCAGCAGCAAGGATCTCAGGGAATGATGGTCGGTACCGGGCCCATGCAGCAGCAGCAACCCCAACAGGCAGTTGTGCAAGGCCAGATGCCACCACAAATGCATCTACAGCAGCCGAGAATGAACCCACCACTTCAGCCTCAGCAGCAACAGTGGCAGGGGCAGGGTATGCCAACCCAGCAGAGGCCTGCCATGATGGCTCAACCGAGAATGGTCGCAATGCAACCCCCTCCGCAGCAGCAGCAACAACAGCAACAACCCCAACAAATGCAACAACAGCCAGCACCTCAAATGCTGAATCGAAACGCCTTGATGAGTATGGTGCAGGCTGGTCTGCAGAGTGGGGTAGCAAGTGGGGCTGCAGCTGGCAATCTGCCACAGGGAGCCCTGCAGGATCTTTTGCGAACCCTGCGATCGCCAAGCTCTCCTTTACAGCAGCAGCAAGTCCTCAACATTCTTCGGTCTAACCCACAATTAATGGCAGCATTTATCAAGCAGCGGGTTCACAAGTATAAAGGAGGGACAGGAGGTCCTGTACCACAGGGTGGACCAGGACCTATGGGAGGCCAGCCAGTGGGTGTGAATACTGGGATGTCCCAGCCTGGCATGCACCTTGGACAGGGTGTTAACATACAGACTCAAATTCCTCAGCTCCAACAGCAGCAGCAAATGCAACAACGGCCACTACTGCAGCAGCAACAGCAGCAGCACGTTGCTGCTGCTTTGCAGCAACAACAGCAGCAACAGCAAGGAATTCAGGGTCAGGGGGTTCCAAATATGGCCAACATGAATCCACAGTTTAGAGATCTAGTCATGAGAAGGCAACAGCAATTACAGTTTCAGCAGCAGCAGCAGCAGCAGCAGCACCAACAGCAGCAGCAACAACAGCAACAAATGAGTAATCATGCAGCATTCCAACAGCAGCAAGGTTACATGGGTCAGCAGGGTAACATGCAAGTCCCTCCAGGTGTGCAACCTGGCCAGCAGCAGCAGAGTTTTCCAGGCAACCCTGTGCAGCAGCAAGCTGCAGCTGCAGCTGCCTTGCAACAGCGGATTGCACAGCAACACCAGCTACAGATGCAACAGCAACAGAATGCGGCATCGCAAGGTCCAGATGTGGGGCACGGAGGAGGTCCACAGCCCACGCAAGGAGGTCCCAGTCTTCAGACATCACAGGCATTATTGCAACAGGCCTTGCATCAGCGTATGCTTCAACAACAGCAACATCTCAGTGGCACCTCGCCGGCACAACAGAACAACCCCATGAGCCCACAGCAGCATCAGATGTCTCAACCGCCCCACTTGCAGGGCCAACAGCTCCAATCCTCCCTCAGCAACCAGGTCTGTTCCCCCCAGCCCTCCCCGCGACCCCAGTCCCAGCCACCTCACTCAAGTCCGTCCCCACGCCTGCAACCACAGCCCTCACCCCACCACATCTCGCCTCAGACCCAAACGGGTTCTCCGCATCCTAGCCACCTTCAGCAGCATCACTCAGGCATGGCTCCACCTCCTCCACCTCCCCAACAGCAACAGCACAACTCTAAAGACCCGAATGGATTTGGTGCAGATCAGAACGCCATGCTGTCTCAGCTCAGTGGCTTGGCAGGACTCCATGGACCGGGAGCTAATGATATGCTGCCCCCTAGTGGCCAGGACCTTGCCATAAACATGAATAACACTTTAGACATCATGTAGTTATTATGGAATTTGCAAAACCTCACCAGAGACAGTGTTAGACTTTTTTTTTTTTTTTATACTACATGGATGAGTTTAGTGTTTTTCATCATAAATGCTTCGATAATGGACCCGCCTAGAGAGATAGCAAATAAGTAGGGGGTGTTTTCCTTTTTTTTTTGCCAGTTGTGTACAAAGAGATGTTTGTTTCTCAGCCTCAGAGAACAAACTACAAGTAATATTTTCAACGTCAGGTCCAGGGGAGTACTTTTCCTTTTTCAAGAGATATTTTTTAAGATTTTAAAAGTGGTATAAAATTAATGCGCAAATGATTAAGGACTTTTTTATATATTGTTTCACCACGTACCAGTCTCTGTTATTCGTTTTACAGAGTCATATGGAACATTTTCAAACGTTGTGATGCCTATATTATTATAATTATCGGAACATCATGCATATCTTTCTTGTAAATGTTGAGTTTTGCATTTTATTTATTCTAGCTTTTTCATTTGTTGTCATGATGGATTTTGTTCATGTGTGTTCCCAGAGACTGCTACAGTTCACATAGAATATATTTTTGTTAATACCTATTAAAATGGGGAGCTATTCCTTCACTTAAGCTGGAGATTTAGGTTATTGAGTATAATATAAATTACAGTGTTGGGGGATCGGGTTTGGTGTGCTCTTTGCTGCCCAGTGGATCTCATTTCATGCCATATTGGAAATTCCATTGGACATCATTTCTTCTGCAACAGGACAAGTTCTTAGACGCACACACCCACCCTCAGAATGTTTGTGCACTCCTTATAAGACTTGCTGGATAGTGGAGGTGTCTGTACTGGTTGGATGAAAGTTTTGTGTATATGTGTGTGTGCGTGAGTGTATGTCTTGGATGTGGTGCCGGAGTTCTTCTGCTCTCGCCAATATCATATTGAGCAAAGTTTCACATATGAACTGTATGGAGCAGTGAAACGATGGAGAAGGAGAGACGAGCCACTGATTTCACCGTTTTCGTCCTTCTTCAGTACCTCTCCTACTTTTCCTCCACTTCCAGAATTTTCTTTGCTCTGAACTTTGGGAGTTTTATTTGAATATTTTGTACTGTACAAAGGAAACACAAACTGTGGACTTAATACTTTTTTTTTTTTAATAAAATGAAGATAACAAAATTAATTTATTGGTCATTTGTTTTGGAGGATGATTTGAAGATTTGAGAACCATTTGCCTTTCTGCTTTAATCTTTTATCTCTTTATTTGACTCCAAAAGATACACTTTCTTCTCGCAGATTGCCAGTGCTTTTGGATTTGGGTTTGCTTGGTTAAATGTGTGAATAAGGACTGTTAGGCTGGTCATAGTTGACTCATCAGCCAACTGTCATTGCCGGTTGATGTTCAGACCAATACCGAAGAACCTGTTGCTCCTTCAATCCATAGTAGAGGCAATAAAAGGGAACTGTAGAGATCGCCTGGTAAAGTGTGCCTTTAGTGACTTTCCTTTAGTGGTTAAAGGGTTCGTCCACACAAAAGTGAAAATTCTGTCATTAATCACTCACCCTCATGTCTTTCCAAAAACTGCATTCATCTTCAGAACACAAATTGAAATATTTTGAATGCAGTTTGAGAGTTCTCTGACCCTCCATAGACAGCAAGGATACCTAGGTCAAGGCCCTGAAATTTAGTAACGACATTAAAATAGTCCATGTCTCATCAGTGGTTTAACTAATATAATAAAACAAAAATAATGATTTTTTACATTTCTTGTTCTCTACGTCAGATTTTGAGATTCGTTCACAAAGGAACAACAATACATTAAGTGTGCATTCCTCTCTTTACAAACAAGCCACAGTGAATCCAGGTTCTACGTCAAAGCGCAGACTCCTGCTTTAGTACTACTGGACTATGATGTTTCATAATTTTTGGCTAGTATTTTACAACATTTGTTTAATTTGCTTAGAGCAGGGGTGCCCAATCCTGCACCTGGCGATCAACTGTCCTGCAAAGTTTATAGAGAATATCATCTTCAGATTCTCATTCTAGGTTTTTGTGACAATGTCGACAGAGCGAGTAATAATTATTTTTATTTTACACTACTCTCTGGAAGACTTCATTAAATACATTTTAAGGAAGCTGCCTTGCAGTAAAAAAAGGAACAAAAAGCAACTTCCTGTCTCATAATTGTGACCATCCTTTAATTGCAATTCTCACAGCTGTAACTTTCTAATTCTAACTAACTAATCTTGCAACTTTATAATTCATAATTGTAACTGTTTCTTGTAAACATGACTTAAAGAGTAACTACCCCCCAAAATAATAATTTTCATTTTGAGGTGGAGTAACCCTTTAATATCTCGTCGCAGCAACTGCAACTTTCTTGCAATTGCAGGCGATTAAGTTACAATTGCTAAACATATCAGCTGATACTTTTGATGCACAAAAAACATTTTTTTTTAAATAAACAGAGACTGCTACAGTTCACATAGAATATATTTTTGCTAATACCTATTAAAAAGGGGAGCAATTCCTTCACTTAAGCTGGAGATTTAGGTACAGTTGCAAAACATATCTGCTGATACTTTTGATGCACAAATTGGCTTATGCACAAAAAAACATTTCTAAAATAAACTGAAAATCACCCACAACTTTATTTTTTCCATTTATTTGCTGTAAATACAAGCAAAAAAAGTGTAGTTGTCACATGTGAGTGCAACAACAGAGCTGACAAGCCATGATCAATTATCACCACGACCACAACATGTAATTTAGGCTCGGCTTTGATTTCTTTCATGCTAAAAGCACACCTAAAGCACATGTGTTTGGGTGAACAGGATCTACGCCTACATAAGCGTCCACTGCAGCAGTTGTGAATGTAAACCAATACTGTCTCTTTAAAAATGCACAAAGGCCTCCGAACAGAGTGAAGACAGCTCAGGCGCAGATATGGAAACAAAGCCAGGTGGCCTTTCCTTTTCCCACATGGTTGCTAACAAGACAAAAGAGGTGGTGGAACAGTAGTTGTGTCTTCAAGTGTGATCTGAAAAACAGTTTCTCTTCGTTTTTGTCAATGACTCTGTCAACTAATAGTCAATGACTGCTGCCAATGAAAGAGTAGTGGTACAAACACAGAGACTCACTTTACATGCTTAAAGTCTTCGCATACAGCATCACTGAGTATAATCAGAAATGTCGTCCTTCAACGGTTATTTTACCACGACACAAGGACAAACTGAAGAAAACAAATACCTCGGTGTCTTTACCTTGTTTAGACAATATCTGCTTCACTACTAAAAAACGGTATTATTAACTTGGTCTTGACTAACTAAATCTGTAGTATATTCCTTTGTCAACTTACACGTCAAGCCCATAGCCACTAAAAAAGCCTTCTGCACTCCTGGCCTCTTGGAAGGTGACGGTCAAGGAATTTATCGTTACCTGAGTCACAATGACTTTCTCTGGATGAACTGCGGTGGTGGAAGTCTGCATTTGGTCAATTGGGACCTGTAGTGTTGTTGTGCATTCTGCTGTAATGATAGCATCCATAACTTCCTGTTCATTGGCCTCTGAACTGTCTAGCTCACCGCTTTCACTTACCTCCTCTTGTCTACATTTTACACTCGAATGTACCTCGATAACCGAAGGTCTGTTCTGTTCAAACACCCCTTGCTCGGCGCCTGACTTGGTGCTGTTGTTTAGTGATTGGTCAGTGTTTGTTGTGTCATGTGATACCCGTACAGAGTCCTCATCCTCTGCAGTGTTTGTGACTGGCTCGTTTTCTTGAGTGTTGGTGATTGTACTGTTTACTGTTGGTCCTAAGACTGGACCTGTATCCTCGCTTGGCTTTTCGGCATGGTCAGAAATGGAAGAGCAGTTCTCAGTTTCCTTTATAGTTATTACAGCTTCATGTTCTGCCGAAGAGTTGTACCCCTCCGACATCTCTTGACCTGACGGAAAATGACAGAGACTTGTAATGAACTTTCAAGGAATTAAAACATTTGGTGACCTTAAATTAGTTCTAAACTTAACTACTTTGCTTCAAGATATGTTAAATGAATGTTTAAACATAATTTCGAGAGGATCGCTAAACGAGTAATCATACACAGCTGATGGCCCGTTACCTAATCATCCCTTGTTCATTCGCGCCCAATCAAGTCATTTCCCCTTCACTATAAATTCTCCCAGCTTTTCATTCCCTGCTTCCCGCTTTCGTGCATCCCTCCTTCACCCCTTCTCCTCCGTTTTCCATTTAGTTCTGAAGTGTGTGAAGTTCTGAAAATGAAGGCTCATTAATAAAATCCCTTAAAAACAAACTAGCATAATTCATGTTATTCAGCATACACTCACATCATTACATACCTTCAAGTCAAAGCCACTTTTTACTGACCACTGCCCTGGGATGATCTTCACTGCAAGATTCCTTTTTCCAAGACAATCACATTCACGAGTTAACAGACATCATCATGCACTTTAAGTACAGGCCTTAGGAACATTTTAGGAACAAAATGTAAAATTAAAGTCACATGCTCACAGTTCATCAAAGTGTGTCATACACAGCAATTTCAGTTTTATTTTCAGGTTGGTGTTATTTTATGAACTGATTTTTTATGGTGTTTTATCTAAAACACTAGAAGAGTTTGAAAAGCCTATTAATGTGTGAAACTCATCTAAAGAGAGCATCATTGATTCGATGAGAATGTAAAGATCACAAAAAAGAATCAAGAGGTGATGCATTATGCTGATATAGTTTTTAAGCATGTGAATGTACTGTATGTGTGAACTCTCTAGAAGATCAACAGAACATGATCTGGGATGCACTTAACCTGGAACACTGAACAGGTTCCAGCGACAGAGAGTTCATGTTAGATTAACTTAGCCCTCTCAAATCGCCATGAACTTGCCTAAAAAATATATAGATATAAAACAGTTCAAGCATGTCACGTGGTTTGTTTAAATGTTTAAACAATGTGAGCTGTTAGATGGACATCAACAGAAGCTGAAGCGCTCTTTAGGACACAGAGGCGCCAACGTCATCGCTTGCATATTATTTAAATTACAATTATTATTTTAAAACTGAATTTTTTTACGGCTGGTTCAGTCAGAAAAAATACAGCACACACGGGCCTATAATTTAGGGTCCTGCTGAAATGTTCTTGGGCAGATCAGGGTTAGAGTTAGGGTTAGGGCACACAGTACAGCCGGACACCTGCGAGGCCATAATCTCAGGCAATCCCTTTTTTCTTGGAAAAACACAAAAATGAACCAAAACTCTGCATACTAGGCTACATTTTGCAGTCTTTTTTTGTTCTTTCAGTTTTGGTTATTGATTTATTGATATAAATTATGGTTGTTTAGTAATTTATGTTTAAATTAGTTTTTTTGTACAAGGCAAGAGAAGTGTGTCGTCCCAAAATTAATATAAAATAATATAAATGAAGAGGTATAAATGCGCAAATCACTCCAATATTATGAAGCTGCAGACCCGGGGTGCTTCTCAAAATCCCTCCTCGTCTCCTCCTTTTCTGAATGAAACTCAGAAAAAAGGTATGATGTATTGTTCATATATTAAGCATCAGAGAAAGACTCACCCATAGCTAGAGCTGGTAAAACCCTAAGCAGAAGAAAGTAGACGGAGCAGTCATCTGAAACAAACGCTGCCACGACACCTAGTGGACAGACAAAACATGACACGAGTCTTACAATCATAGCTCCTACTAACAACACATTTCCTCCTTGTCTTTAACGTGTTCTGTCTCCGAAACTCACATACAGACAAACACTCACATACCTTGCGGGATCCACTGAGGCATGAGCGTGTCTCGTAGCTAAGCCCAGCTGGCATAGTATTGGGCAAGTCCAATCAGCAGAGCAGGATGCAACATTTATGACACGATTTTGAGTAAAGCTCTCGTACTTGAGTAACACTTTGGCTCTTTGGTAACAGCTCAGTTCACTCCAGTTTTTGAAGCCTCCAGCTGCAGATGAGGCAGCAGACGCAACATCCTCATCATTAGCACAAACAGTGCTGCACACCACCGCTGCTGCACAAAAACAGGAGGAGGAGGGCATTGTGAACGCATGGACGATTACCTAACAGATATGAACTTCAGGAAAGGATCAAATATTGCTTACCTTTGGAATCAGTCACATCCTTGGTCTGTCTGTCTGCAGGACTGGAAAATTTCCCATCAATGAAGAGGCCAAGAATGCGAGAGTGTTTCTCAAGCCATGACTAAGAGAATGATATAAAAAAAATGGACACCTTTGGTAATGAATATCTCAAACAAACTGGACAGCAATGGTGGCATTGCACTGATAACTCTGACCATTCAAGCAACAAGCATGTTTGATTTGAGTAAACAAACTGTAGTTTGGTTGTTCCACCTCTTTGAGGGAACCAATAGAGTGGCTTTGGTAAAAAACAAAAAAACACACACACAGGGTGAAGGTTGCAGTAGATCATTTATATAGCTCTCACAAAATACATGAAGAGTTACCTATTCTGAACTTTGCTCACAACACTTAAAGGGCAGTCTGCTAGAAAATCATAATTACTTAGACTAATGTATGATTTTCCTTTAGCTTTTTATAATGTGTGATATAAAAAAAAAACATAAACATTGGCAAGCTCAGTCACCTTTCACTTTAGTAGAGGGTGACTGAAGCTGTCAGTTCATAACCTGAGGAAAAAAGTGGTCTTAGTACATGTTAAAGATGAGTAAATGACTGAATTTGCTGTTTTAATGGCGCTATACTCCTTTGAAACAACCTGTTTTTAATGGTAAACAAGAAGACCACCACCAGCATCTTGTCACATGCTTTTCTCGTGAGCTGTGTGCATCCTAATGTACAGTCACATGTAAACTATTTTAACACAGGGTGAAAAGGTGGCAGTGTTCCGTGGCACTTAAAACGATAAATAAATATCAAACTGATGATTCAAAGTATCAGATGCATTAAGAAAGCTTAAGTTATTTTAGCCGCAGGATCGCTTTACCTGTGCAGTTGCTGTGCTCGTGCTGGATGCTCCATACTCCATATTTTGAAAGATGTCGTGCACAGTCTTTATAGAAGTACCTGCCATAACAATTTAACCTATAGAAATAATAATTGTTTCTGACTTGTGAAAAAATATGCTAATTCCTTAAAATAATAATACTGAGTGTGTTGACTCTTTCACTTAACATAAGGCGATTAAATATGCAAAGCTGTCGAATAGTTACAATAAGCAAGACCTGACGAATTCCAGATTGCAAGGAACACGTTAATATTCAACACAATTCAAAAGTGCAGTGAACGTGAGCTTACAAGTCCACGCTAGTATTTCTTCCTGGGTTGTATTGTTGCCAGATCGGGTAAGAAAATAAAGCAAAGATATATATAATGGTATATGCCACCAAAAAATAAATAAATTAAAGTGAACGTTGTTTTTTCCCCTCTCAACTAAACGAAATGTCTGGATGTAACAATACTGGGAAAATAATAATAATAACAACAATAATAATAATAAAATATATTGTATAAACATACATTTCTGAAAACTGCATTGCACTGCAAAAATATAGTCTACTTAAAATAAATATACATTTATTATATGAAGCACTTGAGTACTCATTATTACCCGTATTTAAGTCAACTTTATGAACGAACAATCCCAAAGAAGCTTATAATAAGTGGATATGGCAACACTGTCTACGTCAAACTAAGCCACTCCTAATATATTGTAGTGTAGACAACTTATCATTCGCAAAAATAGACTGAGCTGTCACAATAATAACTTAATAATAATAAGACTCTTATTCGTGTAAATTGTAAATTGCTGTGACTTATTTATTATTATGGCATGCAATGGTAACTTTTGTGAAGTGGGGGATCGGTGGCGTGGGCGGCCGACATAAGCGACCTCTGGAGGGCGCAGCCTTCGAAAGGAAACACACATACTTATCTTCAACCAGTAAGGAAAAAATAGAGTGGTATTCCCCAGTTACACCCAGTCGAAAACATTAACTGAAACACCAAGTGATAACTACAATAATATAGATTTCCTATATTTTTCTGACATGGCATGCGAAGTCACGCAAGGTAAGGAACTGTGTTTGTTTGTACTCTTAAGCGATGTTAGATGTTTGCTAACTTGTGTTTCTCTTTGCTTCTACAGATGACCAGATCGGAGAAGCACTCTTAATCGGGTACGTTTTACTTTTTAAACTTATGATGTCGCTGGATGTCGTATTTTAAATTCATTATAAACTTAATGTTTCCGTTATGGCCAGGCTAACCCTCAGCCAAACACAATAAAGGTTAATCAATAAACGAAATACAGCAATTCATGACAAACTTTTAATGACCATAAGAGGACACAGTCACAAAGTAAGGCCAAGACATGTCATTCAAGAATTGGAAGAGAAAAAACAATATGCAAATATAAACTACACCTGTCAACATAAAAGTGGATCAAAACCTTATCAAAGTTAGGAAGTTTGGGACCCAGGTAACTAAAACCTATAACCAAAATGTATTTTTGTCTTAGAACAACATTAAGGAATTTATTGATCCATGCTGACTACTATACAGTGTGTATATATGTATAGTATATTAAAAAAATAAACAAATTTGCAGAAGTTGTCTAGTTAGTCACATATTTTTTAACAGAACGTTTGACAACCTAAAAAAAAATTATATTTTCATAATTTTAAAGAAAGTTAAAAAGTTTAAAAGTGTTATGATTAAAAACATTTGATGAAAATAATGTTTACCATAACATTTTTGTTCATTCATTATTTAGAACTTGAACGCACTCACCAAAACAGACACTGTTATTAATTGTGGGATTTGTGTGAGGTTATTATAATGTGTCACATGGAAGATCTACTGTGCTTGGTAGCAATCAACGGGCTAGATTGTAATGTAATTTTTGGCTGTATACAGAAACCAAACACTGTTTAGTCGTCATGAGTGTCATGTGAGAAAAGTTATATTGTAATTATCAGTGTTGGGATTTTCACCTTTATTGGAGGTAATTGCGAATCTTTTATAGTATCTCTATGAACATTATATTTTCATGCAGTTTCCAAATAAATGTCTTTCAGGGTGGTAAGAGATGAGCTGATGAGTGTAGAAGCCGAGGTTCCACCAGGCCTTCCCCAACCTCGACCAGTAACCAACTACCAGGACCAGAAGCTTGTTGAGCAGCTGGCGGAGACCATCAAAGTGATCGGTGATAGGCTCGATCGGGATAAAGCATTCAATGAGTCAGTCTGAGATCTGAATCTTTCTAAGCATCTGTGTTGCTGTCTGTACTGGTTTAAAACACGTTTTGTTCTTCTGACCTCACAGCATGATTGATGGCTTGGTAAAAGTGGCTGATAAGAAAAGTTTCTGGGAACTTGTGGAAAAGGTTTTCACAGATGGCCAAATCAACTGGGGGAGAATTATCGTGCTGTTCTATTCAGTTGGGAAACTGTCTGCAAAGGTATTGGATTAGTTAGTTCCTGCACGTTTTTGTTTTATCTGCCTGAAGGCCATCTACAGCCTTTTTATTATTATATTGTACTGTTCTCAGACATGTATTTATATAAGTGCATCCACAGCATCTTGTTGTGTTCAGAGACATCTTCATCACTTGATTTTTGCGTAGTGTACTACTTGTGTTTGTCTCTCTCGTGCATGATTACATGTGAAAATAAGTGTGGCGGAGCTAAACAGGCAGTGATGCAAAAGCAGGTGTGGTCATCTTCTGCGGAGGCGAAATTTAACAACTTCCACCACCCTTTGTTTTTTGGCAGACTGGCTTCAATATAAGCTCTTCTTTGACTAATGACAAAGTTCTGATTTTTATAGTACAATAACCTCTAATAGATCAAAAGATGAAGGAAATTTTGATTTCTCAGTTCATGAGCCCTTTTAAATTGATCTTAATATTGTCTGTTGGTTGCAGACATGCATCTTTACGCTTACATCTGTCTTTTGTCTCAATAGATGGTCCTTGCACACTTACCCACAATTGTTTCAGATATTTTGACCTTGTGTCTGGATTTCTTCAGGAGGAATCTATTGGAATGGATTCGCAAAATGGGAGGATGGGTGAGAAGCAATAAAGATATGTTGAATATTATTGATCACAATGTCGTATCTATGACATCTCCTTTGTTTTGTACCTCTTAATACAGATACACAGTATCCCTGCGCTGGCCTGTTTCTCCTTTGAGCAATTTTCTGGTTCTTCACTTTATTCTTATTCTTCCTATTTTGGAGCTGCATTAGCCTTCACTGTTGGCCTACTGCTAGGTGGCTTCATCGTCTCGAAAATTTCCAAGAAATAGCTAAGAGGAAAAAAATAAAGATGTTGCCACAAAAGTGTCCATAACGCTGAACTTGAGCGAAACTATGTATATTACATCTGCATTTTGTAATTTGCTTCACTTTTTATTGTAATATGCCTTTGTTTTATATGTATTTATACTGTTCTGTAGAAAGCATATTGAATATGGTCATGGTAATTGACTTAAAAAAGGGTACATGTTTATTCAGCATCAGGACAGATTATTGCGATAAAACTGAGCCAAAGTTTTTTTTACTGATGTTTGAGAAATTAAATAGTAGAATAATGATTTGTATAATCTGGCTTGTCCTCTCTTTTGTTCATTTAAATATTTTGCACTGAATGTAATTAAAGTCCTGATAATAGCCTATGTATGATAATTGTAAAATACACATAAATATACACATATATATACATATATGAAAACTTGCAGTTTTATGTCTGATGGTTCTGTAAGTGATGATCTTTGGTAGGCTGATTGCACTGAATTGTATTATCTTAAATAATTACAATTAGAGTTTATTAATTAACCTTTATGAGTATTTTGAACTTTTGTCTTATTTATGAGTTTGTAAAAATTAAACCTTTCAAGGAAACTGAAAGATGTTGCTGGTTTAATTTAGACAACATGTCTTAAAGTTGTATTAACTCAAAATCTTTCAACCTTGTGATTTTGCGTATGATGTCATCCAGGTTCACGTAAGCTGTCCTGCCTGCGCTCATGCCTTGTTAGTTATTTCCGAGATAGATCGGCCTCGCTTCACACTACAGTAAAATATCCAAACATACAAATCCAATGAATCTTACGTGTTTAATCCATATAATCACAGTAACATCTTAAAGTAAGTTGGTCAGAATGCGTTTAGATGTTATCGGAAACAGTGTGTAAGAGAGATATGCAAAAACCGCTGCAGGACGTTTTGTTTCTCTTTCCATTTGAATCAGGGAGGTGTGACGCTGGCAGGAAATATGCGGAACCGATGACCATTTTAATAGTAGGCTATTTGATGTAGACATTGATGTAAAAGCCCAGCACATATTCTACAGTTTCATAATTGTTTATTAAGTGTCCTAGGACCAAGAATGAAGACAGAACGCGAAGCGCTCATGCACTCAGGTAACTAGACTTTAAGCAGGATAGTCATTGACGTAGTTTACGTTAAGAAGTAAGCTATCACAAAATCCAATAACGTTAGTATTTTTTGTTTTGTTTTGTTTTTAGATTACGAGATTTCAGAGAATCTTGTACTTGGGTAAGTTTCATATGTTCACAGCGATCTGATCAGTAAAGAGATTTTACATTTACATTTATTCATTTAGCAGACGCTTTTATCCAAAGCAACTTACAGGCGGGAAAAACAAGCATAGTCATACAGAGGCAAAAACTACTTAGGAAGTGCTCATAATACAGTATAACAGTATAACAGGCAGGAAGGAAGAGTAGGGTTAATATATATATATATACATATATGATGTTAAGTAGTGTTGAAAGAGATGGGTTTTCAGCAGTCGTTTGAAGGTTGTAAGGGAGTTGGCGTTTTGGATAGTGATGGGAAGATCATTCCACCAGCCAGGAACGGTGTAAGAGAATGATAACTTGTGTTATCTGAAAGCAGTTTAGATATGCATCAATCCCAAAAGCTGCTCCCACTCCCCAGTGCATCATGGGATAGAGTGCCTGTGCTATCGTGATGAATGAGCGGGATTGTGATCTCTGCTGTCTCAGCTAACGGCACACAACATGACGCTAATCTGCTACCCCTCACGTGTGTCACGGTTTACCCACTAAGGCCACGCACTACAGTACATACATGAAGATAAATGCTTTGCAGATCCTTCAGAATTTATAAGAACGATGACATTAACTCAACCAAGTTTTACTGGGGATGACAGAATTTCCATTTTTGGTGAACAACCTCTTCAAAGAGACAGAAAAGAGAGTTTTCTAGGCCAGAATGAAAAGTATATGATCCTCTCACAGCCGATCTGATCTCTTTACTAAGCACTTGAGTTTTCACGCACCAGACACTTTACACTCCCGGGGCAATGAGGCATGTGACGGCCCACACGGCTCGATCTGGGCTGCTTTTGAAAGAGATCGTGCTGTTGATGCAGTGTTCAGATATTATCCAGAGGAGGAACAGATCATTGGACTGGGCTGAGGATGAAAGCACATGATGTTAAGAGGCATTCAAGATGAACTTGACTTCTGTTGTTGTGGTTGAGGAAAATCTCAGGTTTAGTATCATGACAGAATGAAAAATGTTGCTGGGTTTATGTGTTCAGATCATGTAAGGGCAGAGCAGGGTGTTGAACATCTGATGCCAGCATGAGTTTCAGAGCATGACGGGGCAGTTTTGCTAAAAACGTGTTCTCGTCAGATTTTGCCCCAATATGAAGAACAATTAATATTTTAGATCTAGATTTACAGCCTAATAATTTTCTATTTCGGGGTGGAATGTGACCTGGATCGCTCCACTCAAACAAGGTTCAAGTCTTCACTAGCTCCTGATCTTAGAGACAGAATGCATTCTGTGTGAACTGTCCTTAATAGTGCATTCAGACTTTTCTTCTTCTTCACAGGTTCTTTGGCTTTGTGGCCAGAAAGCAAGGCAGCACAACAGACAACGTCAGTCACCTGTTCGCCGAAATGGATCCCGATCAGCCGGCCACGGCCATCGTCAACTTTGTCTCTAAAGTGATGCTCAGCTCTCAGAAGCGGTGAACTCTTCCTGCAGCGCTGCTTTCTGAAGGACTTTGGTTTTGTTGTGTTTGAATTCTTTTGAGGTTTCTGTTTTTCGTTCCGTATGTTTGGGTGAAAGGCATGTGTGCATGTGTGAGGAAGGGTTATTTGGACGGCAGTGAGGCAGAAGGACAGAGGAAGTGCAGTGTGGGCGTAGAGGAGTGAAGTACAGAGGGGAGGTGATCTTCATCTCACTCGAAGGGAACGTGGAATTGATGGCGGTGATTTTGTTGCTTTTTTTTTTTTTAAGAAAAAAGGAAAAGAAAAAGTAAAAAAAAAAAAAAAGTTGATGAGGAGGCCGAAATGTGGGGCTGATGTACCAAAGATAAGAGAGCAGTCAGGACAAACCAATCATTATTCAAGCTTCCTTGTATATCTTGGTAAACCACGGCTGCTTCGTTAAAATTGTACATATGAACTGAAGCATCACCTCTTTTCCTTCTGAAAGCGGCTCTTGTTTCTCATGCTACAAGTGCAAGACCTTTGCATAAGCCAAGAGTCCACCCTGCATAAACTCAAGACCTTGCGGGGATGTTAAAGGTCCCACCTAACAGACCTGGCAAAAGAAGGGTTCCAAATTCCCATTCTCCAAGATGCTCTTCTCAGAGAAAATGGGATTCTGCCATTTCTGTCCTAATTTTCGGATATCAACTCAGGAAAGTGCAATACAGTGGCTTTTGAAGTCAGATTAACAGATGATGTAAAAAAAGAAACAAAAAAACTTCAAAAGGAAGTTCCAGCATTAAATTGGCAAAAAAAAATTATGGAAAACAATTTCAGCTGTAAAGCAGCTCAGTATATAGCATGAATCCAACGGCAGCTCTGGAGAAGACAACCCAGCTCAATTCAGATCTCATCAGATAATCCGTGCAAATAAATTGATAATAGCTTTCTGCAAGCCAAAGGCGACAGTGGCAAGGAACCAAAACTCCATGAATCAAAATGCTGCGTTACTTTCCATTTGGAAAAAGTCTATGGATGGCCATTCTGATTTGATAAGCTGTTCTATTGCACTTTCCAAGCAGGTAGTTGCAACCTCTGAGCTGAACACACGATCTTTTCCGCATGTGTCTAGCTACCTTTAGCTCCGGGTCTGCAGTTGAGCCGCTGCTGTGCTCTCTTCTCTTCAGGCCTGAGTGTGTATCATTCTGTGGATCTGTCTCTGTATCCCTATTCCTCCCTTCAAACACACTCCACACTATCATTCTACCCCAAAGTAAGCTAAGTATATATATAAAATACATCAAAAAGTGATTTTACTGAATATTTATTGTATTATGTTTTTGCTACCTTTTTTTTTTTTTTTGCTCCATGTTAACTCATTTACCCATAGATATATTGTATAGTCTACATTAGCCTCCAAAAGAAATAATCTTTATCTTGGCTAATATTTCAAAATCGTGTGATTTTTGAGAAGCGTTCTTATGATATATGGTGTAAAGTGTATGTATTTGGAAAGCTTGTCATTATTGGATATTTTCTCACAAAAGATCACGTTTTCCTTTAGCTTTAGATCGACATAGACTTCGCTTGAGCATATGTAAGAATTACGTCTTAAAGTTCCTTTGGATGAAGTGAGTTGGCTGATATGTTTACTGCAAGAGGCTTTGTGTAAAGAAAAGTAAGGAAGCGTCTTTATTTTTGTATTATTGTTATTATTTTGGCGTCCTTTCCCTCCCAGTGTTTAGCCCTCGGTGAAACCCGCTCGCTCTCAGGCAGAATACAGTATTGTTTTATACTGCCATCGTGAGGCGCTGCCGGGTATTGCCAGCCATCCTCTACAAATTCCCTTAGATTCACGGACCCGTTCTGAACCCTTATTAAATTTAGATGAAAAGTAATAATGCAGTGTTTTAACTGTGATTTGCAGAAAAAGTACCCCCCGACTACTTTAAGCACGATGCCCGTCCCGTCCTGAAAACTGTCCCATGTCTCCCCGATTAGGGCGTCTTGCTTTTATGTATGTAAATATTTTTTTTTTCGTTTTTTGGCCAAAGATTTTAATTTCACATTTGTACGCCTTAGTTTGAGATTTGATCACTGTCTGGTCGTGTGCGAACGACGGCTTGTTGTTTTTGGCATGGGGGTCTGTTTTGACTCGATGCACATGCTATATGACGTGCTCCACTGTGTTTGGTTGCCATGATTCCCTTGTGTTTAGCCTTACAAAACTGCTCCAAAAGAATGCAAAGCACTTAATGATCAAGAGCTGAAAATAATAAATAAATATGACTGCTTCAGTTAATCCGAACGGCAAAAAAAAACTAAAAAACGTGTTTGCACTGGAAGTGTCCAGCGACGTGAAGCTCGAGGCTATGATTCAATCGAAATGCAATCTGTTGAAAATTAAATTCTATTTTAAAACTGACTTGCATGGGCTGTAGACCTAACAGCTACTTTGTGCAGTCAGTTCATGAATAAATGCATTGCAAAAATGATGGTTTAAATTAGCCGGAATAATCAGGTTATTACATAATAAATTAATTCCTAAAATTTGCAAGTGAAATGATTTCATTTCAGATTGAAGTTGCTATAAAGTGTAGGAGTCATCTAGATTGGTGGTGCTGGACGTGTCCGGTGTAAACATGGTGTAAGAGTGATGATGCACACTAGAATATATATTAACTTGCTTTGCTTAACTTTCTGGATATTTTATTCGGTGCACAGGCTTTGATAAACAACACAAAACAGTGTTATCTAAACAGTCATTTCCGAACCACACAGAAATAACGAGGTTTTTGCATTTACCTGAAAACATTTAAGCGGTCAGAGAAAAGAGACCTTCCATCAAAATCAGCTCCTTCATGTATTAGTCAGCAGTGTTGTGTTATTATATTTTTTATGTCCACTTGTTAACAGACTTAGAATGTGTGAATGAGCTACTATTGCTGTACAGAACCACATTGTTTTATTTGCTTTATGTTTTACAGCCTCATTGTATTGTTTTGGCAAAAACAAGAAAAAAAACACACAAAAAAATACATTAAAGAGCGATCCAAATCAGTTACATTAAAGTACACTGTTGCTAGAAAACGTGTCCTGGTTTGTGCATTTTTTGTCTCTAGTTAATCGTGTGAATGAGGTGCAGCGTTACACTTCATTACCGGATCTGAATGAAAGCTATTTTATTTTACTAATGCAGCTGTCACAGTACCAATCACTTCACAGACCAAGCCGTTTTTTCCATAGCTCTGTCACATACAGAGGAAAATGAGACGGAAAAATAAACTCGCACACAAAGAAAGGCAGGTCAAGCGCTGTACATTGGCCATGCGGTATTTTGAATTCTCTTCTTCATAGCAAAAATAAACATTCGTAATGTGAACATTTATGGATTAAAGGTAGGAATGCATGCAATACAGTAACAAAGATTTGATCTCATGTAATTCCTTTGACTAGATCACAAAGCATTGGGAATTCAGATGCCAATCTGTCCACATACACACTGGCCTCAGTCTGAGATTACAATTAAAATCTGGAATTTTGTTTTATTGTGCTGTTTTGACATTTTATTACTTGGTTTTGGCTATATGAACAAGTACACACAAACACACCACATCAATAATGGGCATGATTTGAAGTGACATGGTCCTGGGAAAAAAATAAAAAGACAAACTTGCACCCCCTGAGGTCAGAAGGATCTGTGCCAAACACAATCTTACTGAAAGAAATTGTTTAGAATGCAGACTTTTAGAGCTGCTTGTACATGCTCTGAACATCAGCAGCATGATGCACACGCTTAGCTCATCCCAGAGAACAGATGGGATATTCGGCAGGCTGCAGATCCAATAGAGGAGATACGCATGTGTTGATTTGCATTTCTCTCACTTTCAATAATTACACCTCTCCAAAAGCGTGGTGGAGATGGTGATGTCATTTGGGAGTTATGTAGCAGATCAGTAAGCAGAAAACCCTTTTCTCAGTAAATGTGTTCACTCCTACGTATTCACATTGCTAAAACGTTAGAACAAACTTTGGCCCATTGTGTTGGGAGGGTCACCCGAAGCCTCGATAGATTACGGAGCAACACAATAGCTCTTAGAGCATTACTCAAAGTTTCCACTGATCAGTCAGACAAAGCCCTTCAAACTGACCTAAGACTGAAAGTCTGTTATTGGTTAGTATCATCTTGTCCTGCCTAGAGTATATACACTACCCGGTCTCAGAGAATCAATTGAACTATTTCTAGCTTTAAAAGCAAGAAAAAGGTAAGGCTGATTAAAAAAAGAATAAATATCTGCAATGGGTTAAGGGAAAGCATTTCCATACCCATTTAAGATATTTGGTCTTGTTTTAAATACAAATCTTGTTTAATTTCGATGAAAACAAGACTTCATGTGTCCATTTTGCATCTTAAGTGATTTCAGGAAGTTTAGACATTTGTCAAAAGTTATTTTTAATTTTTTTTTAATATGCAACATTAATAAACTGCCTTAAGAATATATATATTTTTTTTGATTTAATTCTTTTTTTAAAGCGTATTTTTAATTCTAATTTACTTTTTTTAAGCTTTTGAGGAAGGGCAAACGAAAACTTTAAGACCTGCAAAAAAACAGAATTTTTTTTTTATATTTAGATTTTCCATTTTAATTTTAGCTACATGTTTTAAATAGTTTATTCATTTTTCTGTCATTTGTATTAGTTTTTGATGTCTACATAATTTTTTTTTTTTTTCAGCTATTTTAGTACTTTAAGTAATACTAAATGAAAAATAGAAATGTTCCCTTAGCAACTAGCTTTGTTATTTATGTTATTTATTTAATTTACTCTTATTATTACAGATATCATTTATTTTTAGTTTAGTAAATTGAAAAATGAAATACAATTTTTACTCAAAAAGTACAAATACTTCATTTTTTAAACAATTACAAATAAACTGCAAGTAACAAATTTTAAAGGCGACTAACTAAAGTAGCATTTTCTTGTAAAACATGCACCAATAATTTTAAGTGCAGTACACAGAGGTGCCCAAACGCCTCACGTGAAGAGCTAAAAATCAAACCTGATTGAGAGTTACAGGCTGAAAGTAAATGCTGCATTATATTAAACTTGTATATATATATATAAAAACCCGAATCCATTTATATTCTTCAATATTTCTATATAAAACATAGATATAAACAATTAAGATATGCTTCACTGTCATGTTTCCATCCTTGTTTTACTTAAAGGTCACTGGGGTCAAACTGGGCATGGGGGGTCATGGTTTGGCAATCTCTGTTTTACTCCATTGACCCTGGCACTAGAAGATTGAATCATGCTACAGGTATGATGCTGCAATTACAGCCACAGACCATTTGATGTCAGTGTTGACCCTTCCTAAATCAAGCAGCAGCGTGTCTGGGTGCAAATGGCAAAGATGCAGGTCAGGGTGGCCTTATCTGTCCTTTACACAGTAACACTGTATTATTGATGCTGGTCGTGGGGCAGATAAGGGCCCAGAAGAATTTCAGACACTCTGTAAGCACGAGTCTGGCTTTGGCGATCTCACCGATGTGTGACTGGAAGAGCTGTTCGCCCCCGACACCCAAACAATGGAGCCAGTTCAGTCCCACAGTTTATACACACCGTATCGCTCCAGGAAAACATCTCTGTTTGACGTTACGGCCGATGGAAAAGTACAACACGGCGTTTGAAGCATGTGTGGGCCGATTTTTCCCCCCGCAAATGTCATCGTGATTTTGGAAACGCTCTCTGCAGGGGGTCCAAATGACAAGATGGGAGGAATTAGGCAGTCCATTTGAGGCCGAGGAGGGGATAACCCTCTAATCCGAACTGGGGAGGAAAAGCTGAAAATCAATATTTCGTCTGGTTGCTGAGCAAAGTAATCTTTCTGGAGAACAGGTGTCCTATCGCCTAGCAAAGCCTCTTGTCCTTGCATCACACATCGAATGATGGCAGCTAGGGGAGGGAGACGCCCTTTCATACCGAGGATTGGATGGCGCTCTCAAAGGAGCTGACCTGAAATCATACTCGAGTCTGAAGAAAAGCACCGCTGAGTGATTTGTAAAAGGCCTATAGGTGAGTTTTCACTCGCTTTGCGGCTTGTGGATGGGATGGTAAGCTGAGTTTACAGAGGTGGAGCAGTTTGTTTGTCTGTGTAACTATGTTTCTTGTCAAGGTTTTTAAATGAATGGAACTAGTATTTCTAACTTGAGCGCTCTCCCGTTTTTCCAGAGCTGGATTATGGCCTCCAGAGGAAGTTGAAGAGCAGAAGCTTCAGTGTATAAAGCATGAGCGGTGAGTCTCATGCTTTATGACTCGTTTCAGTTCAAATATATAAAAATCCTTTAAGAAAAGAGAAATTTTGAGGATAGTAAGTCTATTCTGTTTTACTGCACTGGCAGATTTTTTCACTTTTTTTTTTAACAGTTAATACCTAAAGCAAGTGGAAAATCTGCCAGTGCCGTAACACAAAATAAACATTCATTTGAAGGATTTTTAGATTTTTTAATAGGCAAAGCCGCCATTTTTTTGCAGTGCAAATTTTTCTAATGCTTACCAATATCTTTCAAAAATTATTACAATTCAGCCAGGCATGAATGACAAATGAATCAACTAAATAGATAACTGTAACTCGTTCTCAGTATGAAATCACAAAGGCAGTAAAATTGTTTGATGGTCATAAGTATAAGTATTGTAGTTCTATAGTTCTAATGTAAAATAGAATTATATATAGGTATTGTGTTTTTATAAACAATTAATTTATTT
Organism: Enteromius thamalakanensis; assembly: GCA_032357475.1. NCBI lineage: Eukaryota > Metazoa > Chordata > Actinopteri > Cypriniformes > Cyprinidae > Enteromius > Enteromius thamalakanensis. The sequence goes on from JAUCMT010000160.1 coordinate 20,127,980, forward strand.
AGTAGTCCAAGAACAAAAAAAGCACACATCCATAATTTATTATACAGAAGCTAAATAAAATATATTTTTTGACAGTTTTGGAATGGATGAAGTTCTTTTTTCAATCTTTTATGTGACCCTGGGTCAGTTAGAGTCAGTTAAAAAAATGGATTTATGCATAAACTGAAAGCTGAATAAATAAGCTTCGTTTATCCAGTTTGTTAAGATAGGTCAATATTTGGCTGATATACAACTCTTTTAGCTATATAACTATATCAGGGCGCAAAAAAGGCTTTAAAGTTGTCCAAATAAAATTCTTAGCAATGCATTTAAGAAATAAAAATGTTTTAATATATTTATGGTAGGTACTGTATGTCCCATACAATGTATTTTTGGCTACTGCTACAAATATATCTGCTCTACTTAAGTGTGGTCCAGGTGTCTACATGTCCACTAGGGGTGCTGTGGGGGTCTGGCTTTTGAAACGTTTGTCCAGGGGGCTTGTTTAGAACCACGATCTGGCCCTGCCAGCACCCCATCGAGGCAGCAAGGGCCAAACGCTTGCTTACTAAAAATACACACTCCAGGATGTTATTGCTAAGCTGCACATGCGTGTCTGGCCAGGATTTTTCAGCCTTCAGGATGTTTCCTCTCTCTCTCTTCTCTCCATAAATTAAAGAGGTAAAATTCCTCAGTAACACATCGTAATAATGTTTCGCCTCTTGACAGCACGTTCAGAATTGATGCATGCTTCCCAGTAAGACACTGCACAGAATGTGTTTATTACGGTGTGTGTGTGTTCAAGGAGTCTTGGGACCTTCTATTGGCTCAAAGTATTATCAAAGAGTGCCAGCCATGGAGAACACACGTCGCACCTTTCAGATCTCCAGCCTGATTTATTCTAGACGAGTACTGGTGTCAAGGAAGCTACAGGCGAATTCAAAACTCTTTTAAGCTTGGTCTCTTGCTAATCAGTGATGCTTACCAATGCATCACTTATTTGATTCTTTTATTAGAAAATGTGATCAAAGCTGATTGTTTAGCATTATTACTCCAGTCTTCTGTGTCACATAACCCTTCAGAAATCATTTTAATATGCCCATTTCTTTTTCAAGAAACATTTTTTAATATTAGCAATCTTAAAAATGGCCGTGCTGCTTAATATTTTTGTGGAAACGGTGATGCTTTTGGGATAATTTGCTAAATATAAAACGTCCCAAATAAAGTCGCTGTAGTAACATCACTACTCTGCACTTTCCACGTGCGTCATTTGGGACACAACTAAAAGTTCCAAATAAAGTCACATTAACGTCACTGTTGGATTCGTGTCCCCCAACACTGTGCACTTTCTAGATGTTCATTCCTGAACTGACCCGTATATAAGCGTTTAGTCCTGCCCTGTAACTATCCCTTATGCCCTTATTAACTTAGTACACAGAGTTCTTTTCAGACCTCTCATCTGTATAGAGCTTAACCTCCCCCGCCCTCCTTTTCTTTAGCTGTCAGGTCAAGTACGCACCCATATAAATAGCCTGCAAAGTAGGGGTCAAAGGTCAGAGCTGAGCCATGCCCAGAGGGGGGGGGGGCTGAATGTGGAACCCCAAGAGGGATCAGGTGTCTCCTCTTTACGGGCAAGGGGGGGTAGGACAACACCTGAATGATTGGGAAGGCGGGTGGGAACCATTAAAATGGAGAAAACACACCCGTCCCCCCAACCCCTCCATGGAGAATTCACTAAGACAGGCCACCATCCGGCTCCGTTTACCCAAACAGGTCAGGTGCTTTTTCCGTTTCAGTTTACAGGCCGCTCAGCTGGGGCTCTTAGCGGAGATTGCAGTCAGGCCCCGAGAGCCTCGGCACATTCACACGCCGAGCACTTACGCTAATCTTTCAGGTGGTATCGCTCTCTCTGCGTCTGTATTGTGCGGGTGCGAGGCTCCCGTGCTTTGTCTTACGACATACAGGGGCCCTTCTGCACTAATGGCGCTTTGCTCATTGGCAGGGATCTGCGCCTGCTGCAACAGATGGCACTGGGGTCGTCACGGGTCAGGGCGGGCTACAGCTGTTTGGAATTGCAGCATGCAGGTGGAGGGCTGGAGGTGCACCACTGGTCAGCCTCACATGAAATCAGGCCTACTTTTCTACAGGAACGGCCTGACATTTGCCGCCAGGGTTTCAGCAATTGTTCACATGTAGGATCCCACAATTTAATTTAATCAAATCTCGATGGGGCATTCAATTTGGAGATTTTTATTCAGCAAGTAAGTTTTTGTTTAAAAGTGACATTTAAAGATGTTTTTATAATAGGTTTCAATTTCAAACAAATGCTCTTCCTTTGAACTTTATTCAAAAATAAAAAAAAAAGAAAATAAAAAAAAGAAAAGGTTTCCATAAAAATATCTATTTATATACATTTTTTTTTTTTATTTTGGCGCACCAGCCAGCATTTTGCTATGATTTCTAAAGGATCATGTGACCTAAAGTCTGCAGTAATGGCTGCTAAAAAATAAACTATATTTTAAAATATATTTAAAAAAAAAAAAAAAAAAGTTGTAGTAATATTTCACAGTATTGCAGTTTTTACTGGGTTTTTGCAGCACTGTGAACAGACTCAAAAACATTAAAAGATATTTTAAAGCATTTCCTGGAATCACCTTATTCTGCTATATAAAGTGTTCTCAATAAGTCACTGAGGATCCATTTCAGTTAAAAGCAGTTTTCTATGACAGCAGGGCAGCTAACAAGGTTTGGAATACAGTTCTAGTGCCCCAAACATGTGCCTGTTTGGAAATTCCAGCTCGTACTGAATCACACTAAATGTTTTTTTTTTGGTCAAAGATCGATAAAACACTCTCTATATTTGTAATAATTCATTTTTGGTATATTCTTTCCCAGAGACAATTTTTTACAAAAGGAAAAAACTGTCACAAGATTCTTGGCCTCTTTTTAGTTTTGCATGTGAGTTTGCATTCTCCACCCTCTCTGGATCAACACATTAAACATCCAGGACAAGTACAGTAAACAGACCCACGTGCTTGTAAAACAGCATGAGTCTCGTGTCAGTCACTGCCCCGGGCCAGGTGTTGGGTGTCCACTGGCAGAGGGGGGAGGGCATCATTAATCATTCTATGATGGCTGGACGGGTCAGGTGTCCATCTCAGAGATATATGTTTAGAGCTGACCAGTACAGACAGCTAAGACTGAGCAGACTGTCTTTGCATGCATTCCATTTCAAAGGCAGCGTGTCAGTATGTTTTGGCTCAGATGCATGTGGTGCATGTTTAGGGCAGTTGCAGTCTCACCCCCATTTGTTCCAAACTTGTAAGAATTTATTTTAGCTGTTGAGCATATAAGATGATATTTTTTTCGAAGAAGGTTGGTAAACAAACAGTTGGTGGTAGCTAATAACCTTCATTGTCTGGAAAATATACCGTGGAAGTCAATGGCTATCGTCAACTGTTTAGCATTCTTCAAAATATCTTCTATTGTGTTCAGCAGAAAAAAGAAACTCATCTTTCTTTTGTCCCAGACCTGTTTAAGTTTTTTATTTTTTATTTACCAACCGTAAACATGGAATTCACTGTATAATAACTTCAATAACGCAACTTTGGATTATTTAATCAAAAGTAGGGTTGTAAAATGAATCAAATTCTTATTAAACCCCAAAAATTACAGCTCTTTAAATATATAATCTTGTATATTATGTAGTTGTGTCTACACCTACTCAAATACACAATTTATTATTAATAATACATTTTCATTATAAATCATTTAAGAGATTTTTCCACCAAATGTTTTATTTGTACAGTAAAATTCAAATAAAAATGCTAATTAAAATTGTAGTTCTAAGTACATCCGGTATGCTACCTCATGTTCAGATCAAGATTCAAATAAAGAAACATTTTCAATTCCAATGATGAATGATGCACATACTCTGACACAGTGGCAAATCATGTATGTTATGGCTCAAATGCACGTTTCACATACAGCATGGCTGCGGTTGATTTATGCATAGCTCTAAAGTTTCATAGGAGGCTAATATCAGAACAGCATGCCCTCAGCGAGCCTTTCCATGCCCGTGTTTAGCAGGTGTTAATGCCCATTCCTAGATTGCAATGACGATTGGGGGCCCATTCCTAATGCTCAGTGTAAGCAAACAGGACAGGACAGTCCGTACTATCAGGGTCCAGTCAATGTTTGGATATACCTTATACGTTACCCCTTCCCTGACCCTCATTGCCACTGCAGACTCTTCCAGCCCATCCCAGAATCTCCTCCACAGTCCCTGAGAATGCCATTCATCCAGCCTGAACCTATCACAACTTTCATCGCGGCATTCTTTCCAGCGTCTGCAATGCCTGGAATGGGACGGGCCAGTGATTCTTTTACATGGGCGCAGGCTCTCGGCAGGGAACTCCCTGACACCAGAACCAGCCTGGGCCTCCTGAGAGTGTATGCGGAGGTAGAGCAGTTCTCTGCCAGCCGACAACCTGACTGATCGGATTCTGACACACATCAGCTACTGCGCCAAAGATAACAAAAGCAAATAAATTTGCAAAGACTAGACAGGTCTTTACAGAGTACAAGAATACAAGAATGAGTTACATTTTTGCCCTCAGGTATCTCGATGACAAAAAGTGTCCTAATTTACCTGAATGCTATCATGTGACGTGTTCTAAACCATTCAAACTGGCGGTTATTAAGCCTCTTATTAAGAAACTACAACTAGACCCTAGTGAACTAGCAAATTACAGACCCATTTCTAATCTTCCATTCATGTCTAAAATTTTAGAGAAAGTTGTATCCTCTCAACTGTGCTCATTTTTGCAAAAAATATCTATGAGGTTTTAGGCCCCATCACAGCACAGAAACTGCGCTTGTTAAAATCACCAATGACTTGCCTCTTGAGTCAGACCAAGGCTGTATCTCATTGCTATTTTTACTTGATCTTAGTGCTGCGTTCGGAACTATAGATCATGACATACTAAAAATCGACTACAAAACTATGCAGGTATACAAGGGCAGGCTTTAAGATGGTTTAGATCATACCCAGGTAGGGCTGGGCGATTTTTTCGATTAATTCGAATTTGCATTTTAAGACGATTTTATTTTTTCTTAAATCGAGGTATCGCGATTTTTTATCTAAATATTAGATACATTGTAATTGCACCAATGGCAGAATAATTGACAGGCATGTCCGACCACATGATGGCGCGC
>JAUCMT010000160.1:20137288-20153052 GCA_032357475.1 Enteromius thamalakanensis
AAGAGTTATTTTATTTAGAAGAGATACTGCTTATTTTCTACTTTTAATAAGAAAAACATTGAAAATAATTTATTTTACTTATTTTTAATTAATTTGTGCTTTAATTTCAGCTGTTCAACATTGATGTTTAATAAATAATCATAGATAGAAGATCTGTCGTGTTTCCTTCAATTATTTTAAAATCAAGTAATACACCCTTCGTTCAACAATCTCTCACTTGTAATATGTGAGCATATTTACTGTACAAGATTTGTCAGAACTATGAGGGCAAAAAAAAAAAAAAAAAGGTTAAAATTAAAGAGTAAAAATTAGGGCTGTGCAATTAATCGCAAAAAAATAAATGAATAAATAAAATAAGTCGCAATTTAAGCACGTGCAATTTCTAAATCGCATAAGGCTGCAATTTTATCCATTAATTTATTTAGATTTTTATTCAGAATTTTTTATTCAGAAACATTTACATTTATTAATTTACATTTATTCATTTAAATTATATTTAAATGAATTAATGTATGTACAATTATATGAATTCATGAATTAATGTTTTATTAATAATTAATTCATTTATTCATAGAAACGGCACAAAGAATTTACAGACGCAATTACATATCATATGTGCACAGATATGATGCATGGGCACATTGTCAGTAAATGTTATTTCAATCATTGTGAAAGGTTTTGGTATGCACGTCTTATGCACTGAACACATTTAGAATGTATGTATGAAGCTTGAAAAGTAAAAAAAAAAAAAGCAAAAACAGTTGCCAAAATGTAATCAAAAATATGATTATTTTGTCAATATTGCACAGCCCTAGTTAAAATGTTCAATTAATTGAGATTTTCATTTTAGGCCAAATCGCCCATCCCTACACAAAACCCTACGGGTGCACCACATAAACATACTGAATATAGCTAACTATAAGTGTGTAAGATCAATTTGGTCATTCTTACCCGATCATGACATTTTTTACTCACACAAATTTCAATGTAAATAAATCAAGTTTCACAAAATCAATAAAGACCCAGTCCACTGAACTCTCAGTTTTCTTCCAAAGTCAAATTGTGTCATATCAAATAGTTCCTTTGTTTGGTCAAGTTCAATGTTTAAATTTACGCCGTGTGGCAACAGAGGGAAAAAAAATATAAACAAGGTCCGTCAAACAGTCCAAGGAAAATTAATCTCCCCATAGTTTTCAACCAAGAAGAAAAAAAAAGGTTGCTGATATCCCACCTCGTATGGCAGAAAATCACAGTTTCTCGATGAGAAGCTTGATCAGTCAATTAAGTATCCATATCCGTGGGGGCTTGCCACAAACTGATTTCCAGAACTTTCCGTTCCTCTGCAAAAACGGAGAAAAAAAAAATATTAAAATAACAGAAATACTTTAATATTCAGGTTAATTTACAAAGGGCTGCAACAACTGCATCAGCGCTATTTTACCAAGTGCAACCTTTCCCCTGGGTCAACATCTTGTTCCAGGGTCAACAAAACATGTTGCTCAAGGGACACATAGAACTCGGCAGAATAAGGACACGCTTAACATTAGACATAACGTTACTGTAACGTTAGCCTATCTGCTGAAATGTCCTTCTCAAAGCAATTAGCTTAAATCAAAAGCAATTAAGCCTACTGATCAATATAAACTCAAACATAACGTTGAAACAGAATATATATTAGGACAAAACCCATACCAAATCATAAAATATTAACATGAACTCAAAATTAAAGTTAAATTACACAAAAGAGATTTTATTTCGTAACTTAACTGTGCAACCCGTTCAATTTACTGATCATTATCAGATTAACCTTACACAAACTTCAAATAAGCCATAACAAAAACATGAAAGACTCACCAAATGTCTATGCATGATTTTATAAATGTTTCGTGACAAACGGAGATCCCTTTTTCAAAATGGAGGACTCACTCAATTCTCCATCTGCACGTGAGCACGTTATCGGGAGAGCAGGCTTAAAGGGCCAGAACCATTTTTTCCACATACATATTGCAACTGAATACAAAGACTTATATAAATAAAAATCAAATGAAAACACCTTCCTTTTTGACCAAACGAAAATAATTTATCTTGAATTTTAAAAGAATAACCAAAATAATAATAATAAAAATAATACATCTATGTGATTAAATCACCTTTGCTACAATTACATTTATGCTTTGATACAGCACTCTGTGAAGAGCCACAGCTTCTGTCACTTAAAGGGTTAGTTCACCCAAAAATGAAAATCATGTCATTAATAACTTACCCTCATGTCGTTCCAAACCAGTAAGACCTTTGTTCCTCTTCGGAACACAAATTAAGATTTTTTTGATGATTTCAGAGATGCCCTTCATAGAAAGCAAAACAACTAAAATAATAATAGATCCAGAAACATAGTAAAAAACATCGGTAAAACAGTCCATGTGACATTAGTGGCTCAACTTAGTAGAGTTAAATGATGTTGTTATTATTTTTTTATTGCTAAAAAAAAAGCTTTCTAGTAGCCTGACAAAACTGAATTTGATCCACTGATGTCATGGACTGTTTTATTAATGTTTTTACTAAGGCCTTGTTTACACTGCAGGTCTTGATACCCAATTCTGATTTGTTGTCTATATCTGATTTTTTTGGTTGTCCGTTTACACGTTTTTTCAATTGGGACCCAAATGTAATTTATGTGTTTACACTTGCCATACCATCTGAAGCATCGCGCATGCGTTGTCATTTACCACCTCCACATGTGCTTCTTCTTGAAAATAATAGCATGCATTACATTGTTCATTGCAAATAAACTGATTGTTAAAACTTCAAAATAAGTTCAGTGAAGTGAAGCGAGTGAATTCCTCTTCTCTTTTATTGTTCGATTAACAGATAGGCTATTTGCCCGTATCTAATGTTACACATCAGATATTTTTCCCGATCAGCTCCCCAAGTATTCACTTAAGACAGAACAGATACGTTTGCATAAATTCTTATCTACTTAATTGCCTACTGCGATTCAGTGTTGTTTGTATTAATCAGGATTGCGCGCTGTCAGAATTGCCATTATATGCGCTCTTCTGATGACCGTCAGTGCCAGAATCAAGCGAAGAAAAGGTAGACCTAATCCTCTCAGAAAATGTGCAAATAAAGACATTTTTAAATGTTTAATTACTATTTAGATACTATTTGGAAGTACAAAATTGTCACCCTTTTAATGATGTACAGAACACAATGGAAAATAATTTCTGCCTTTGTTCACGACAGTCACATTGGCACAAATCTGATTTATCATTTCAGTTGTATTGCTGTCTATAGAGGGTTGATGGCTCTCTGATATCATCTTAATTTGTGTTCCAAAGATGAACGAAGGTCTTTTGGGTTTGAAACAACATGAGGGTGAGTAATTTATGACAAACTTTTCATTTTTGGGTGAATTAACTCTTTAACCTCTTTGTGGAGGGTGTCAACAATTGTCTTCTGGATCAAATCAGCAGTCTTCCCCATTATTGTGGTATCAAAGAACAAGAGATATTGACAAGGCTTTTTTTGAGATGCTGGATTGTAGCGCTGTAAGCCTTATTAATCAAAAAGAAAAAAAAACTTTTATAATGATTTTAAAAGTTTCTCTTTTTTACAAACTTTTTTCCAAAATAAAAAAAAAATCACATTTTTTGACTGATACCTGAATACGATATGGCAGATTTATATCTTGTTTGTCGGACTCCCCATTGATGTCTGTAAGGGCTACTGGGGTGTTCATGGCTCCCACACGGGTCACTATAGAGACCCTGTCCACTGTGCTTTCACTCCTAGCAGTTGCAGTTTTGAGTGTATGGGCTGCACACTGCTCCCCAGAACCCCTCAATGACCCAGATTTGACGTGGCACCAACCAGCTGAGCTTGTCAGTATCCCATTCTCACTGTCTGGTTGGCCCAGGAGGGTCTTCTCGCTGTCTGGTCAGCCCAGGTGGGCACCCTTCGCTGTCGGGTCGGCCCAGGTAGGCGTCTCCCCCCTGCGCCACCCAGGTGGGCTTCACCGCCATCTGCTCCACCCTGGAAGGCGTTTCCTCCGCCTGATTCGTCCAGAAGGGTGTTTCCCCTGTCTGCTCCGCCCTGGCGGGAATCTGCTCCGCCTAAGTAAGAGGGCTTCTCTGCGGTCCGATCCGCCCCGGAGGGCATCTCCTCCGCCTGATCCGCCCAAGTGGGCTTCTCCACCTTCAGGCCCGCCCTTCCGGCTCCGCAGCCTGGGCGTCTGGAAGCCGCCCCTTTGAGTGAGGGCTATGTGACGATCAAGCTGGAGTTGCCAGCCCAGCTCACTGTTTGGCACTCCAGCGTCAGACTTGTGCTCTATGTTTTGTGTCTGTTTTCATTCATGGACTCCTATAAACGAACTCTTGTCTCCACCCCATTGTCTGTTGCCATAGCCATTCATTCAAGTCTCCACCCACTGGACCACTTTCTATGTGTATAAAGTCCCCGGATATCTTTGTGTTAGCGCGGATCATTGTTTATGTGTATGGTGTTCATTCGTGTTCGCGTTCTTTGTTTATCAGTGTGTTCCCTGTATTTGGATTTACCGTTGCTGACCTTGCTTGCCGGAATTGTTGCCTTTGCCTCGCCCATCGGACTCTGTTCATCATTGTACTGACCTACGCTTCCCTTTGTGACCATTCTATTGTCTCTGCCTTTGTTGTACCTGTTTGTTCGACCCAGCTCGTCTCTACTCTTATGTTCTTTAATAAACAGTTGCATATGAATCCGCACGCCTTATCTATGCATCATGACACAGATTCTGAATAGATTTTAAATTATATATTAAATTTATTGTTAAAGAATATACAAAACAAAACATACAATGCATTTTTGTTTTTCTTGTGCACACAATTTGTTACTGCAATATGTGTTTGCAAAGAAAAACTGTTGGCCTTCATAATCTTTTATCAAAACATAATGAAATGTTTAATGAAATGAAAAACTTCCTTTTCCAACTGACATCATAAATTCCTTTTATTGTTCAACCCTTCCCTTCCCTTCCAAACCTGGCGCCATTCTTATATATAACACCCGTTTTTCAAAATCCAATCAATTCATGATGAACAAAATCAAAATCCATCCTGCATTTTCATAGTTCAGTGTCCTGTCTGATGCATTTCATCTACAGTTGCAAAAGTCAAACTAAATGCAAACTGCATGTCATGTTGACTGTGATCTCAGGATAACGTTGTTTAAAACTGAAGCTTAGATGCTTAAACTGCTCATTTATTTCATGCAGGCATGATGATGATGAAGCACTGCTCTGCATGAACCGATCTTGGCATTCAGCTCTGCATCATAGAGTGTTTCATTAATTTAACGAGCCCTCTCCTGGAGTATCGGATGATAGAGAGCCGGCTCTGGGACGCCCATCTAAGGCAGCCATGAACCGTCAAGATTTGTGGGAAATCGCTTTCCCATGCTGTACCATGTGAGTGCAGCGGCTTTACCAAAACAAACAGTCCAGCCCAGAGATAAACCTACCGGGATTGATACGAGCCCGGAGGATAGTTTTTCCGTATAGGAAGCAAGTATATAATATTTGAGATAGCAAAGGGAGGAAACTACGGTCTGGGTGACAGCATTAGAATGTGCAGCATGCGCTTCCGGGGCTGATGGACAGCAGCAGGTGGAGCAACAGAACGGGGCAACACCTGCCCTGTTGCCTCATCAACACAAACTAATGTTAGCCCCCCTCCCCGGAATCCCCCAAATTGTTTCTTCCCACTCTGCAGATGCAGCCCTGATGGCTGTGCCAATTCGCCTGAGCTGCGGGGTCAGGATTCAGTCTCTTCTACCCAGTCATGAGCAGTGTTGCAGCATTAATGTTGTCATTTTAAATACACACATCGCAGTGGACCGGCCCATCCGCTACCAGGGGCTTGTCAATAAGTCTCCGCTGTCCTATTGATGCAGTGAAACCAGCATGTGGACTGCTGGGGTGGAAGTGGATGACTGTGGTACTGCGGTCTAGATGCTGGATGTCAGTGCAGGCCTGTGTTTCCTCTGGCTGGGCAGCAGGTTACTGTGGGCTGAGTAAGAGAGCGGTCAAGGACAGGGGAACTCAGAGGCCTAGAGAGAGAGAAAGTTGTGTAGTGGTTTAGAGATTGGGATCAGAGGGGTTGATTAATGCTAGTACTGTGGTTCTGTTGTCCTCTGCTTAAGTTAATCTGACCCTTGACCTTGACCTCAGCCGTCTTAACCTCAGCTGGCTAAACAAAGGTGACACTGACTCTGTTTTGCAACTCACAACACCGGGCCTCTGGGGAGATGAACTTTGACCTTAATCATATTATATTAACTTGTTATATTTATCTTATTTAGATATTAATGCAATCAGTCTTTGAATGTGACATTTAATATTATATATAAGAATAATTTAGATTTCTTTTTCTGTTTTCTGTGTTGCATATTTAATTTGTTTACTTTTTAATGTTATATATATATATATATATATACAGTATATATAATGTGTTACTTTACATGTATATTATGTATTATTTTAATAATCTATCCATCTATCTATTCCATAATTTAAAATCTCTCTTTTCTTCTTGGTAAACGTAGAGACTACCATATGTACCTTTTTTTTTTTTTTGAGTGCACGTTTTTTTAACCCCCAAAAGGCACTTTTCTTAGCGTGCATTTCAAGTACTAAACAAAGTTCATTTGCTTTGAAATATATGTCACATACATTTAATGACTTTGATTAAAAAAAAACAACATGTATATATATATATATATATATATTTTCTTCCTTCAGGAATTTAAATTGTGAACAGATTTTGCCTTTCGCGCTCTGAGAATGACCCAATATCTGGAATCAGCTCCAGGAAATAAACTACATACAATCAGAACACCCATAATTAAAAGTATTACTCACGTTGAAGCATGCAATGAAGTATCAACACACCAGCTCTCTGCAGCAAACCATACTGGCTGCCACGCAGGCCAAGTCGGAAGTCTTCCAGGGGTCTTGTTCGTGGGTGTGTGTGTTTGCGTTCCCACAGAAGAGTGTGAAACCATTCTTTTGTGTGTGTGGATTTGTGGGTTTGATTATCAATGCCAGAGTGTCTAAGAATGTGTATATATGTGTTATCAGGCAGGCATTTGTTTCAGCTGGCCGCAGGGCTGTACCATCTGCGAATGCCAACGGCTTTGCTGTGTTCGACTTGCTTCTTGGCTGACCCCAGAGAACTGGGGCTCACTTTTATGAATCTGACATGAGCAGCCACTCAAACGCAGTGCACGTGAACATAAGCACGCACAAGGTGCTGTGAGGTAACACTCCTGACCTTCTCATAAACATGTCCGGTCTTGCTTTCCTGGAGAGAGAGTGACCTAAGGTCTTGTCCTGTACTTTGCCAAAAAAATGCTAGCTTCCTTTTCCATTTGCATTTTTTAAAGGCCTTTTTGAGCGAAGTCCAGTATGTATCAGTCTGACATTTGCTTTTCCACACATCCATATTTACATAATCATAAAACGTTCAGTCATTTGTCTTGGAAAAGAACAACTGATGATGTGAAATATCTAGGTCATTTCTAAGTTGGATTGTAACTTATTGAAGCCGATTCAGCCAATAGAAAGCATAGATGTTGCAAAAAAAAAAAATGATCTCCTTCCTTAATGCTTCAAGGTTTGAGTACAAAATGAATACTTCTTATTCAGTGAGGAAATATTAAATTTATTAAAAGTAACAGTTAAAACCTTAACATTGTTATGAAGGATTTCTATATCAGATCAATTTTCATTAACTGTTTAAATTATCCTGTAAAAAGGTATCATGGTTTTTAATATTAAGTAGTACAGCTGTTTTTGTAAATTGTGTGCTGGGCATCCAGCCAGAGGAGAACTGGCCCCAACTAAGTCTGGTTTCTCTGAAGGTTTTTCCTTCTCCATTCTCTTATAGATGGTGTTTTAGTTCCTTGCAACTGTCGGCTCTGGCTTGTTTAGTTGGGGGCAACTTATTTCTAGTGATTATCGTCGTTTTACAGAGAACGTCTTTACATTTGATAAATAAACTTAATAAATAAGCTCAATCTCGTCATTATACATTACCATCACTCTGTTCTCCTATTCGATAGTGTTCAGGGCTTTGCTACAATCTGTATTGTTAAAAGCGCTATATAAATAAGTGATTGATTGATTGATTGATTGATTGATTGATTGATTGATTGATTGATTGATTGATTTTATAAACCTTGATGAATAATCAGAAATGTTTCTTGAGCAGTAAATCATCATATTTCTGAAGAATCATGTGACACGTGAGTGGTGTAATAATGCCGGAAATTCAGCTTTGATCACAGGAATAAATTATAATAAAATATAAGTCATTAAAACATATATTCACATAGTTATAAAAGTTCTTTCAAATCATATTTCATAATATTACTCTTTTAATTGTATTTTTGATCGGATGAATGCAGCATTGGTGACCATACAAGACTTTGAAAACATGCTGTACAGTAAAAAAAAAAAAAATCTTCAAAATCTTTAAATATGGAACCACAATTTGAAGTGATATATTATTGAGAATGTTCCAAAGGCTTAGTTCTCCCATTTATTCCCATCAGGTGTGAATTAACAGTAATTAGGATCTATATTTATAAAAGAGCAAAGTTTCCACAGCTTTCCAATCTGCTTGCAATTATAATGAGAAACACTGGCCCATTATTTCTTCCAGAATACATAATTTCTCATTTGCAGGCGAGACTTAATAATTTTTTATTATCCAGTATGCCAAACACATATGAGCTGAACCATCTGAGCCATCCATGGAAATTATGAATAATTTTCCATACAGATTTGACTCAGTCTATATATACTAGATCATCCAAAAGCACATGAACACATGTAGCTCTTGCTAAACCAGCCTGCTTTCTCTAGGAATGAAAAAAGGCATCCATGGAAACACGAAAGCGATGGTCGTTGCGGATGAGAATCCTACACCATATGTGTTGGGTGACGTGATGCGGCTCATGACATTGGACCTGTTGGCTGTAATCAGTTAAGACTCAATGGCATTCCTTTCTCCAGCGGTCACTGCGGAGAAGCCCACCACCCGCCTGAGTGCTGTCAAGCAGATGTTCTGTGAGCGCTGTGTGTGTTTCATGGCTGGGCTGGTGAGCTTCTCTCGAGCACGGGCTCTGTGCTATATGTGTGTTTAGAGACCGGTCTGAAATGGGGCAGAAACAGTGTTAAAGAGGTGCTAAATAGTGGAAGAAGATAGAAAGATGGATGTTTTGGAGATCTGTGGCTGTGGGACATGGGTTTGGGTGTAAAAGTTATTGGTTTGGTCTAAACTGATAAAAGATTGACTGCATACCACAGAACCACAACTGTAGTCAGTTTTCTTATGCATTTGGCGAGAATGGACAAAATGTCACCTTGCGGGTAAATTGTGACAAGAGAAAATATTCTATATATTCTGTACTCTACTATGTGGGTGTAAGTATATATTGTTGCGAGCGAGCCAACACAGACACAGTGGAAATGACGTCAGTTTTTATTAAATAAAAACAAATAAAGTGTCCAGGGGAAATAAAGTGTCCAAAATAAAAGGGGAACTGGTGTCCTCGTTGTGCTGCTCGGGTTCGGTGAGGGTCAGGCAGTGTAGAGGGAAAGGGGCGGAGTACATGCAGCTCCGGCTGTTCGCATCTCGGTGGATCGCCCCTCTCGCGGCAACGTCTTGGCGGCTCCGGCGCCTCTTGCACCTCTCGTGGCTCGCTCTTCGATCAGCTCGCTTTCTGGACGGCTCATTTCTCACGCGTCAGCTCTGCTGCCTCCTTCCCAGACCCACGAGGACACCAGCTTGCATGCACAAGGGGAAGAGACCGTTTTCCGGAGGAGGGGCGAACATAGTCCTTTTAACGGTGGCGGTGATGAGGCACCATTAGACTCCGGTGCGCCTCATTACACGCCGGCAGCCGTGCACAGTCCTGTGCCCCTCCTCTCATCCACCCTCTCCTGTCGGGAACCTGGAGAAGGGCGGCGCTGAAGGATGGGGGAGGCGATGATTGGCCTATGAGGCTGGCTGCCTCGTCACAATATATATACACAGTATATTTAAACCTGGTCTCATAAAAATATGTATCTGTCCTCTTTTTATGTGCCTTACTGCACGTTTGACCACAGTTTCAAAGAGAATTGTCCACTAAAACTCTGGTTCAATACATGAACCCTGGCACATTTTATTATGTTTGTATACGTATGTATCATTGCAGTTCAGAAGTGAAATAGTCTGTTGCTAATAATTAATGCTTATGTTGAAATATGCCTTACACAAATTCCAACCCTTAGGTAGGTGACAGTGATAACAAATGCAACCAAACTAAACTAGACATGTGATGTGATATATCGCCCCCCTCCCTCTCCAGGGCACCCTGGAGGCTGTAGGGGCAGAGTCACTGAACGCCTCTAGGGTAGCTTCATAGTTTCCGGAGGCTATGGCACGTCAGGAACCTTGAAAGGCCATGGTGGATTGGTAACCTCATGGGGCCCTGGTGGATCAGGAGCTACGTGAGGCAATGGTGAATCGGGAACCTCACAGGGCCATGGAGGATCAAGAGCTGCGTGAGGCCATGGTGGATCGGGAACCTCAAGGAGCAATTGTGGGACAGAGTAGCACCCTCTTGGGGGATTTCTCCTCTCGGCAATGGCTCCTATGCAGAGCAAGCTCTGGCCGTGGCTCGGAAATAAAACTCTTGAACAGCTCTCCTGACCGTGACTCAGGGAGATGGACTTGAGTACGGCTCTCCTGGCCGTGATTCAGTAACAGGATTCGGGACCGGCTCTCCTGGCTGTAATTCTGGAACGGAATTTGGGATTGGCTCTCCTGGCCGTTATTCTAGAATGGGACTCGACTGGACTTTCAGGGATCAGGATCGGCACTCCTGGCCGTAACGGGCAAACTGGACTTTCAGGGATCGGAATCAGCACTCCTGGCCGTGATGGGCAGACTGGATTTTCAGGGATCGGGATTGGCACTCCTGGCTGTGATGGGCAAACTGGACTTTCAGGGATCGGCACTCCCGGCCATGACTGTGGAGGTGGCTAACTGCAGTGCTGGGTCGGTAATCTTGGCTCCCAGGTTTGTGGTCTGGGTAACCTGTGTCAGAATGGTGTCAACAGTCTCTACTACAGTTAATGGGGAACCTCCCATCCATAAAACCTGGTCTATAAGTTGAGTGAGAGAACCTTGGTTGTCAGTGATGAAAACCTGCTTTGACAAATCCTCACAGACATCCAGCCAAAACAGAATTTTCAAGGTTCTCTCACTCCAGGGCACATGTTGAGAAAGCTCGACAAACTCGTCCACATACTCCTCAAAAGGAGCAATGCAGCAGGATCTGGAGTATAAGCACTCATCGTGATGTCTTGTTTTTCTTTGCCCTTGCTCGGTCTTGCTGTCACGCTGGCGTGTGTAGGCAGAATCACGGAGGCAGACTGAAGACCAAACTAACTAACTAAACTAAACTACCTAAACTAAACAAACTAATTAACAACAAGACCATAGAAACAATACCAAAAAAGGAAAAACAGGAAGTAAGAAAATGAAACCAAAACCAAACTAAAACTAGATAATGGGGGGTTCTACAATTTTCAGCATAGGTGCATTTCCATTGTAAGAGACAGTATCTAAAAAGAAAAATCTGGAAATCACATTGTATGATTTTTTTTAAACTATTTATTTGTGAATTACTGTGTCAAATAAGTATTTGATCACTTGAGTCAAAAAAAAAAATACATTTGGCACAGAACACAGAAGCCTTTGCTAACAATTACAGAGGTCAAACGGATCCTGTAGTTCTTCACCAGCCTTGCACGCTCTGCAGGAGGGATTTTGCATTCAAAGACACCCATAGTAGAGGATTTACATTGAAATACAATGGAAATACCGCAATCAAATGAAAAATGCATTCTGATATTTTAAGTATATATATTTTTATTTATTTATTTATTTATTTATTTATTTATTTATTATCATTATTGTTTTTTTAATATAATTCAAATCTATTTGCACAATAATCTTGAGTGAGGGGGCGATGCCCTTGATGCCAGCCCTGATTGAATCATTTATTTTCATGCTTCATATCTAATCATCATTAAAATGGAGGCTTAGAAATTTGCTTCTTTTATTTTTTCATGTAATAATCCAAGTTGTTTTTGCTTAAACAAACTTCAAAGTGGGAAAATAAACTGGGTTTCTTTGAGACAAGTGTAGCTTAACCTGAAAGTGTGAATTTGTCAAGATGCAACACTTTTTATATTCATTTATTTGTTTATTTTTGGTCTCGCTGCATATGAAAATTTCATTTTATGCATATTTCTTTCACTAAATTAAATTGTTGCTAGGATGATCTTTCCTAGCATGATTTACTTATCATTTTTCATCTACCCAGCAGGTCAGATCCTGCTTTGCATAAAAACTGTTAATTAATCAGAAGAAACACATGTCTATTTGAGGTCAGTGCAACAACAGAATTCAACAGACATAAAATACTCCTTTGATAAAGTAAGTCATATTTCTTGTTCAGAATGTATATCTTCCTTTTGGAGTAGAAACATGGAAAAGTTGCAATACATACGATTTAGAAATGCAATTAGCTGGCAACGTCAATCCATGCTAAATCATCTCAGCACATGCAATGGGCGTATTGTGGTCTGGCTGTTGTGCATGAAAGTATTTTTAGCTCAACTTCGTGTGGTTGGCGGACCTAGCCATCATCCTGATAAAGAGACATGAAAAATGAGGTATCTCTAATGCAAAACATGCTATAAGCAGCCCACGTGCTATTTCTGGTCTTCAGTTTTTAAAAAAGGCTTGCATCGATGCCTTGAAGATGTATTCATGAGTGAACTGCATAAAATAAAAAGTTAGGGTTCATTCAAAGGGCCTCTGAGTGTTTATTAATCCACATCTGGTCTTGTCATCAAGGCAGCATCAGAATAATGAGGTTAGCGAAAGGGAACAGTACATCAATGGCAAGTACACATGACGACAGAACAGTGTGTTAGTACCACTACACTAACTGAGTTTTTATGATTGTTTTCTATTTTTTATTGTTTGGGTCTAGCAAACATTTGCAGTAATGACAGAATGACTAATTGCTTGAGTTTGTGGAGATTGTATGTTGGATTTGATGTATACGCTGCTATGAGAGAGATGTTAATTAATCAGCTGATAATGCAAGGAAAATAATCTTTCTTAAATTCACATTTTTTCAAGTTATTTTTATTATTATTATTGAAGATACCAAAATGTGTAGCTAAATATATATTTTATAATATTAATTTATAGTTAATGTTCAAATTGCAGCTGGGTTATTTTGATTAGGTAAAATAATAATAATAATAATACGAATACAGCTATGACTAACACATTAAACACACACACACACCTAAAGGATTATTAGATACACCTACTAATACAGAGTTTGACCTCCTTTCGCCTTCAGAACTGCCATAATTCTATGTGGCATTGATTTAACAAGGTGCTGAAAGCATTCTTTAGAAATTGGCCCATATTGATAGGATAGCATCTTGCAGTTGATAGAGATTAGTGGGATGCACATCCAGGGCACGAAGCTCTCGTTCCACCACTACTACATATACTGTAAACATTACTTTGTTGTAAAGCTGCTTTGCAATGATATGTATCATGAAAAGCGCTATACGAATAAATTTGAATTGAATTGAGTTGTTGTCAGATTTAACTGGTGATTAGCAAACAATTTAAGAGAATTAGATTTTTTGGCCATTCAAAGAGATAGGGGCTGCATTTGTGTGCTAGAGAGGCTTACGGAAATCGAAAATCCTTCTGGTAACACTTTATTTGGATTGTCCACTTTAGAATTTTTTGTTTGATATCATTTTTAATTATAATTCTCAATTGAGAACTCCGGTCTTGCACATGACCTCGCGTTGTTTCCATATTACTTCTGGCATGTGTTTGGCAGTGAGACAAAAATGTTGGCGATTCTTCCCATAGTAAAGTCATGCAGTGTGAAAGCCCCTGTGGGCGATCTATCATGCAGTGTGAACACAGCAGCGACTGAATACTACCTCAGATAGTCATGCAGTGTGAAAAGATCTGTGAGCTGACTACTTCGAAAATCGTGCAATCTGAACTCGGCATTACACAGTAATTCGACATTCAACTGAGTGGCAAACACTTTTCGCCAATCCACACTCGGCAGCCCAGACAATTCAAACCCCCCCTCTCCCCACCCCCACCCCCCCGGCAACAAACATCAATCTCAGCAGAATCAGGAAAAAACAGCTCCAGAATGACGGGTTGTAATGATGCCTCACAGCCCCTGAGGATATGTGCCTTTTTTTAAAGCTGTATTTCTCACTTGTCTCATATGTAGACAGAGCCATCCTCATGTTATGAAGCATCAGAGATAATAATGGATAGTCAGGTGGCATTGGCATGTGGTGGGAGGCTGAATGCGTGACCTCTTGGTCTGGCTGTGGAGAGCTGGTTGGTGGTGGGCTTTTGACAAGGTGCAGCTTAAGTGATGTGCTCTAATGAGCTCTAATGAAAGAGGGTAGACAGATGAGACAGAGGCAGGACTGCAGGAGCTGATAGAGCCTGTCTGGAGTGAAGCACATTTCTGAGAGATTATGACATTAGGAAGTGTGCGGTGTATCATCGCTCATGTCAACACCACTCACGCAAGCAGAGGAACATTTTGGTGCTCAGGGGGTTTAATGGATTTGCCAATTGAGTGCAACAGTAATGCATTTCTATAGGCCAAGCTGGACGTTAACATCACCCTGCTTCCCTTGACAAAAACTCTATTGATTTTTTTCTATTGGCTTTCGTATTTTTGCATAAACTAAGCTCTGTGATCAACTTAGATCATAGATTAACTTAGATTCATAAATTAATGAATAAAATTTGAACCCTAAATGCAATCGCCAGGAGAAAAAAGCTTAACGCAGGCTATAAACAAACTTCAACATCATCATTACTAAGCTTCTGTAAAAAAAAAAAAAAAAAAAAGACCTCACAATGTGTCAATCACGTTTATATACTGCCTCAAAACTTTCTTCTGTCCTAAAAAAAAAAAAGGTTCAATATGTGAACTCTGCCACATTTTCATGAGCTTGATATAGGTATGACTATCACTAAAAGTTAATGCTCTATCATGTTGGAAAATTGCCCTGAACCAAATCCACCCCAAAAACCTACCTGATAGTATTACCAAATGCAAAACACAATAAAACATAGATATAAAGCTGGATATATGTGATGATAACATTTCAAATCTCCTAGCATATTAATATTGTTTAAGGTCGCATTATATACTTCGAGTAATTGTGTGAAAATTATTAGTTTGTAAATTTGTATTAGTCTGTAAATTTGTGTGAAAAGAAATAAAAGATGTCAGAGTTTTGGAAACTGCATGATATGTACTTGGTTTCTTGTGAATATCTTTGTACTGCCTTTTGTAATTACTTGGACTGCTTACTTACCTGTGATTCTCGCCTGTTGCACAGCCCCTCGCCTGGATATATTGACTTTAAACCTTGCGTGTGACCCCGATCTTCTGCCTGCCTATGATTCTGCCTTTGTCTTGTCTCTGCCAGCCCTGTTGTTGTTGATTGATTTTGCCTGTACGATCTTGATTCAATTAAAAAGCTTGCATAACCTCTGTGTTGTTTTTTCTTTCTTCTGTTTAGAAGATAAATGTGCCTTTAAATCTCATTTGTAAACGCTTTACAAGGCATAAATAGTCCT
>JAUCMT010000160.1:20153152-20165187 GCA_032357475.1 Enteromius thamalakanensis
TCACTTAACACAAAAAGATGAGGAATGAGATGGCTAACTGTAGTAGCGTATAGTCCACTGTCTATAATAGCCTAATTAAGATATCCCTTTTTTTTTTAACCGACTACCGAAAACTTTGACCGGTTAACGTTTATACGGTCAACCACCAGTCAAACGGTCATCGGTTAACATCCCTAGCTCCAACACACCTGAAAGGAAGCTTCTAGTATGCCTTGTAAGACCTTGAAAAGCTGCTTAAGATCAGTTTAATTAGGGTTGGAGCTAAACTCAGAAAGACATCAATCCTCCAGGACTGAGTTTGGACAGCCCTGATATAGGTCATTGGTACAAATTCATATGAATAACATGTAAATTGCTCACGATTTGGCAAAAACCATATGAATTTGTAAGATTAAGGTTTGTCAAGGCTGGTACAGGACATCACATGATCTAAGGTAGCATTCATATCTACAGCACAAACAGCATGGAAGCTAGCAGTCTTTTAGTTTTAGAGTTATGAGTTGTAAGCCAACAAGGCTTAGAAAGCGTGTCTAAATCTCACTGTCACTTGCAAATAAGTTGAAACATCATCCAAAAGGAAAATACAAGTATTATGTTTCAGTCATGTAGCCACTTAGTTAGAAAATAAAGCAATGCATAATAACAGGCGGGGAAGTGTCCCTTTGTACATAGGAATCAGGACTTTTATTCCCTATTGTATCAATAAAAACCCATAATTTGTGATCTAAGCATGCCATTGAAGTTGTCTAACCATAAATATGTCTATGCTGATCAGATTCATGCATTACTCACCATTCTGGATTCTGAGAACAGAGGTCTTGTTACGGTCCTTATGAATTCATCTCCAGTTTCTAGTAGGAGCAGTCAGTGAAGTTGGTGGGTAAAGGTCTTATTACCTTAGAGACTATGGATTTGAGTTTTGACAGATAACATTTCCCACAACATAGGTGTGGGACTCAGCCTAATAACTAGAGTCTGGGACCCTGGACACTCAAACCTGTCACACATGGATCCAGCAGCGGCAAACAACTGCATTTTTTCAGCCGGCTTCTCAAGCAGTGGAGAAGATGGAATCTGACCTGAGGCCTGATACCTCCATCTCACATCATGACCTGAACAGTGCCTCACAGGGAGACCAGTCCTAGACGTCTGAGTTTAAAGAGGCCTTAGGTGATGTACAGCTTGTGATTTCTGCAAATCCCTGGACTGACGCATGTTAACATCTGCATGTACCTTCTATTCACTATCTGTGCATATGCATATTGCATGCAAAAGGTAAATAAATAAATAAATAAAAAACCTAAAAAAAAAAATTCTTGCGTCACAGTTCAAGCACATTAATATGTGTGACTACATCTACAATGTACATCTTTCTGGTAAAGTGTCATTGTTTGTTCTGTAAATGGGCTTCTTTTCCATCACAATGCTTATTGTAGGTTGTAGACTTCAAAGCTATTATGGAAATTCCACTGTGCTATTTTTTTAATGTATGGTATGAGGGCTTACAGTGGGCTGTGATGTCATCTAGTTATCTGCAGAAGTACGGGAAATGTGTTTGTATCTCATAATCACAATGCCTGAATCTATTTCATCATGGAGGTCCACTATCTACAATGTGATCAAATTTCCTTGCAAGTTCAGTGGTAACTCTGTGGTCACTATCTGTTGTTTCCCTTAGAATGGAAGGCATGAAGTCATCAGAGCCAGCAGCTGCTGGTTGTACGTACTCGCGCTGATATATGAGGTGTCGAGTGGGTTGTCTTTTTAGTTGCTTTTAAATTCAAAATTAGATTAAATTGAACATCAAGGCGACTGGCATGAGAATGAAGGCACCAGCATTGACTCAACACCCAAAATTGCAAAACTGTGTCACAACATGCTTTAAAAAATGGGAAATTGTTCTTTTATTGTGTAAAATATTTCCCAAAACAAGTTTTAATGTGCTATGCAATTTTTGAAGAAACTACAAAATAGGTTCACATTTTTATAAATGTTAATAATCAAAAGACTAATTAAATGTTTCACACCACTGCATTTGTTTAAGGAAGTTAACACATTTTCTTAATTTGACATTATGAATCATCCACAGCAGAATGAAACGATTATCTGATCGCAACTATTGTGGCAACAAATCTGTAATTTATTAAAACATGCAATGTTATACCATAACATTGATAGTGTTTCGATTGTATTTCATACTTGTTTGGCTTTGATAATTGAAATCAGCCATACAAAGAGTGCTAATGACTTTCATTAGCTCCATCTGGAGTTCATTCATCAATAAATGTGTGATTTTAAAAGTTCTCAGACAACTTTTGGCATCATATACTGATTAATGAGAGTCCCGCTATGGGATTGTATGATTATTGAACACGCACCTGCAACAGGAACCCTCACAACTCTTTGTTTCCGGCAATTCATATTCTGACTGGTCGTCAGAGAATTAAGAAATGTCTCTAATGTTACTTGCATGTTTGTATTTTAGTTGCTGTGGGGATATCATCTAAAAATAAAGTTTGTATCAACACACTTTATGCATGAATACAAATGTGACTAACCTGAATATGCAATGCATTTTTTAAAGGAACAGCTGACCCCAAAATTAAATTTGCTTCAAATTTACTCACCTCCAGGCTTTTTCGAGATGTAGATGAGTTTGTTTCTTCATCGAAACAGATTTGAAAAAATCTAGCATTGCATCACTTGCTCACAAATGCAATTGCAGTTAATGGTTGCTGTCAGAACGAGAGTCCAAACATCATAATGATTTAAAAAGTAATCCCCACTCCCATCTATCGATTAATGTATAGGGAAGTGAAAAGCTGAAGGTCTGTAAGAAACAAATCCATCAAATCCATTACTTCGATGCAAAATACCAATCCATAATAACACTTCCTCCAGTGAAAAAGCCCCATCAAATTCCACATATTAATTTAGAAATGCTTGCAATGTGTTTGATCTCTGCATTAGGGACGCTAGGTTATCACACTAAAATTTGCCGCTAAAAACTAGCCCAATCGTGTTATGAGGGGGGTCCTCCATTCCAGAAATTAAAATACACACTTTCGGAGGGTTTCCCCTTTTATAATATTAATATTATGGGCTAAGTACCATGTTATTGCAGTCATTTTAAACTGTGGACATGAAAAACAACACACTGCGACAGTTTTAAAGTAGTCCATTTCAGCATGAAAATCACAGACTTGCCAACATTGGTCTTGATATTTCTCTGCCTTAAAGTCTTAAAGATGGATTTATTTCTTACTGTGTTGTTTCTTATCAGCTGTTTGGACTCTCATTCTAGTGGCACCCATTTACTTTAGCAGATCCATTGCACTACAGTACAAGCAATGCTGCTTTATTTTTTTTTAAACTCATCTCCAACTTGGATTGCCTGTGAATGCATACATTTAAAACACACTTTTATTTCTGGGTGAAACTATTCCTATAAAGCTTGCCTAAATCCTTTATAAAAAGACCTCCTCAGATAGGCGTTATTTCAAATGAATTGAGGTATAATGCATAATGGGTGTGTGGGTTTACTTAGCTAAACTGTCCCCAGAAGTTAGTTAAATATGACAGCAGCTGCCTTTAGGGACATCTGGAAAAGTCCTCAATTAGAAAAAAACATTTTTTTGAAATATATATATATATATATAATTTAGGGTAACAATTAGTCTGCAGTAATTATATAATTTAGTAAAAACAAAGAGGTCATGGGAATGTACTCGTACAGATAATAGCTAAGATAACATGTTAGCATTAAAAAAAAGGCTTTATTAAAGGCTAAACCATTTACTCGTCTGGTTTGTTCATTTACAGTACCTCTCAGTAGGCCACTTAAGGAAGGAGTGTCTAAGACAAGAAATGAGAGCATAAATCTCGTCCTTCGTAACATTTATCAAGTGATCCATCGTGTTTTGCTGAATTAGTAGATGTTAGGGCAGCATGTTTGTTTACTTTGGCCTGGACGCCATGTTTGCTGGAGCAATCTGTGACCACAGCGCAATTGAACACCGTCCAACCAGAACCACCGCGAGTAAAAACGTAATTACAGTCTCTTTCATTTCAACCGAATCTGATCTCATGACCTTTCTAGAATTTCGGGTGGAATCTCAGTGTGTGATGCAATGACGGGCCGTAATTGGGAGACGTATCAAACCATGCAGTGATGTCAAAGGACACTTAATGGATATGGGTAAAGGAGCTAATTTAATTTGATACTTATTACCGCTGCATGCGATATCACGGTGGGACGTCCTTTACTGAAAGGCCCAACACAAGCAAAGTCTAACCTTACAGTGTCATTAAGTATAGTCATTCATTTCTTTCTGGACTGTATTTTGTGTAATACATGGATTTAATTCAAACATTTTACTCAGGAACTGTTTAATTGCACATCAAGTTAGGTAAATATTTACCACCAATACTTAATTTACTCATATACTGTATATATATATATATATATAAAAGACTAAATTATTCTAAAATTGATACTACACTCTCAGAAATAAAGGTATAAAAGCTGTCACTGGGGACAGTACCTTTTTAAAAAGTACACTTTTGTACCTATTATGTTCCAATATGTACATAAGTACTAATTTGTACCTTTAACATACCCTTCTGGCACACACATGTACCTTCTGGAAAGGAACCACCAGTTATTTCTGAGAGTATATATATATATATATATATATATATATATATATATATATATATATATATATAAAATAAAACTATAGTTTTTATTATGTTAGTTATTTATTGCTCTTTATTAAGTTCCTTTAAAGGTTGTTTTTTTTTATTAAGTAATTAAAGACGAAAAAAAAGAAAGAAAGATAATATAAATAATATGTGGAACACACACACACACACACAACACACACTGATCAAAATTACAAAATACCAAATCAAACTAATCTGAATTTAATTATGATATTATATAAACATACGTAAATAGTATATAGATGTATTATATGAATAACTTCAATGAATAAAAATTCAAAATAAAAACAAATAAAAATTAAACAAACACATTGAAACAAAATTACCACATCAGTCTAACTAGACCTGCAATTATATATATGTGTGTGTGTGTGTGTGTGTATGTATTACAAATATACACACATCACACATACATTAAAAAGCTAATTAAACTATTAAATTAATAATTATACTCAAATAACTAAATTTTTAGTGGCCAAATATTACACTGAATAAAAATAAGGGATTTACCATTTCACTGTTGACTGAAGTCAGACCCTGAGTTTAATTTCTCTGCTTGACCTTCTCACTGGACTCTCGCAGTCTACAAGACATATGAGAGACGGCCTTGTGCGGTAACAGATAGACTCGTGCCACTCACAGAACAACAAAGCCATTGTATAACGTGCCAACCGGAGAGCACCTTCTCAAAGCAGCGCCGCTGAAAACAACATGCCGTGTGTGACGACAGCCAGCATTATGAGCCGTGACATTACAGCCAGTGAAGGGTATGTTTGTGTCTGATAGGGAGCAGACGCACTGTGAGAAGTGGTGACACTCTTTGAGCATCACAGTACATAATCCAGTCCAAAGTCAAATTCAGATGTTCTACTGTTACAGAAACCACCTGGCAGGAACAAGATCTGGTACCTTACGTATAGCAATAAAGCCTTTGCTTGTTTTGAATCAACATTTTCACAGCACTGCCTGGTGTAGAGGTTTCCATGTTGGCTGGGCTATTCTTTATCAGAAAAGTTCATACAAGAAGCACCAGGTCAGAAGGATATTAAGTACAACCCTTATCAAAAAGCAGTTTACTTTATTTTACTAAGTTTATTTTATTAAGTAAGATTATTAAGTATGATTTAATTGTTAAAGCCTGTGAAAATGCTACTGTAAAAACCAGTTAAATTAAAATTTGATGTTTTTTTTTTTTTTAATAACTATGAGTTATGGTTATCTTATTGATTATGTTTATTAAGGGTTGTATGTTACATGTAATGTCATTAAATTAATGTTTAATGAATATTTTTTATTAAATAAGCCTCACCATTATGGTGTTAAGTGTTTGTGTGAATGACACTGAGCACCTAATTTATGTTCATATATAAAAGCTGCTTGTGATGGACTCATCATGTGACTTTCTAATCACCACCTGGATTTGGAACTTATCACTGTATTTCAAAGGTACAAAACAGATTTCAGTACTTTAACTCTTTCCCCGCCAGCATTTTTAAAAAAAACGCTGCCAGCAGCATTTTTGATAATATTCACCTAAATTTAATTTCCACCAGAATATTTTCTGCTATGCGTACATGAACATATTAAACATCAAAATAAATCACAAGTGTTAATGCAAACACAAACACACACACGTTTATGCACATGCACACACATAAATATATACATGTTTACACTCTTACAAATTTAGGTTGCATATACCTATATATATATACACAAACTTTATTTATATATAGATCCCGCACACCCACACACATTCACACAAATTCATTTAGCTGGATTATAGATCTATCTACAACATAACAAGAGATGTTTCTGCATCTGTGAAGGGATCTCCGTTACTGACTAGCCTAACTTCGTCACAATCAGATTCAAAATTAAACATTTTTTTTTTCGGAACTCATTCATTCGAACATGCACTTGAGCGTTCCCTACCATAATCCATCTAAAATAGGAATTGACGTAAAAACTTGTCTTAGTAGGAAGCGCTGTAAGCCGATTGACGAGATATCTCATCAGTAGTGGGAAAAAGTTAATAGTTTGGTATATTAACATTGTATCTTTGTATCATTGTAAATTATGGCATTTAACTGTAAATTCTACTTAAATTCGTAGAACCTAAAACATAAACAGTTGTTACGGTTTTTACGGTTGAATTCCAGCACATTCACAGCTGCTTGTCACGATGTTTGTCTAGTCTTGTTTTGGTTTTGAGTTTCTGTTTAGATTTCAGTTCATGCATTATATGCCCTTATACCCTTATATGGATTTCCTGTATGTGTATTATGACACTTTTGACCAGGAGCGCCGATCCAGAGTCCAGAGCATTCCATATCACGATTTTCAAGTCCGGTTTCAGAGTTTCGGCCAAGAGAGCCGATTCAGTGTCCCGCGGATTCCAGTCTGCCTCTGTCAGGTCCAGTCTCTGAGTTTTGGCCAGGAATGCCAATCCAAATCCCTGCGGATTCCAGTCCACAGTTGTCAGGTCCCAGGCCCAAATCACGGTCAGGAGAACTGTTGTCAGGTCCAGTGTCCGAGTTTCGGCCAGGAGTGCTGATCCACTTACCTGTGGATTCCAGTCTGCAGTTGTCGGGTCTCAGCCCCGAATCAGGATTAAAGAAATCCCCAGACCCTGGGTTAGCATTGGCGGGAGACCCCCCCAAGTACCAGGGTCCTGATGGGGAGGGGTGGGATGGGTAGTGAGCCATGGCTGCCCAAGGGTCCAGATTTGCCATGGCTGCCCGAAGCTCCAGATCCGCTGTGGTCGCCCGAGGCCCCTGAGCCATCGTGGACTCCATGGAATCCCAATCCACCCAAACAAAAAACATTTATTTTTTTACAGTTTAAATGTTTTTATTTAAATATTTTTATATTTTTTTCTACTAATATTAATATAAAGATTTGTTTCTCAAGTTAAAATCAATTTACATTTTTAAATACATTTAATATAAATATTAATGTTGTTATATTTTAACTGATCAACTTAATGTGTCCTTACTGAATAAAAGTGCTGATTTCTTAAATAAATACATACAAAAATAATAATTATAATTGTATTGACCTCTGAAGTATAATTATAAAACATATTAACAACAAATACACATAAATTAAATTAAAATACAATAATAGAATATAAAATATAATACGTACTGCTAATAAAGAAAGACCCAAGATGGTCAGATAAATAGGCCTATTTGCAATAATATATCATCACCCCTGCGTAATGTTGGCAAAAGCTTAAGGTGGAGACAAACATCCAATGTTGTCCACACCACGTGCACGATTTGGGACAATTTTGGCCTTGGTCGTTTCCAGTCTACCAAGAACTTTGATTCTGTGGAAGCATTTCCACATCCTTTGTGTTCCAGTGATTACGTGCAGAACGTTCCTCACATTCAGGAGCCCCAGAAGACCTTTTCAAACACTGGAGCATTTCTCACAATCCTCACTGCTGCTGACCTCTGTCGGTATGTTCTCATTGTGAGTTTACTACAGAGCAGACACTTGTCTGAAGTACTCACTTTATCTATAAAACAGAATTATCCACCACATCTGCTTACTGTCGAAGCAAGAATTTGATTAATACGTTAACGGCCAATAACTCTTACACGCATCACGTTTATTGTGTCTGCAACAGAAATGACATTTTCCTCCATCATGAGAGGCCACAGGGGTTCAGACTTGTGTTTACTTGGCACAAACGTGACCCCAGTCCGGCTCAGCGCCATCTAATTTATCAAACACCCTCTCCACAGTTGCTCAAACTTAGTTTTCAATGTTAACTTTTTCATCCATCAGTGATATTTTGAATACTAATATAACATGAGTTTGACTGATTTCAAGCCACTTGTTTATTGGATATATTCAAGCCACTGTGTTTAGTAACTTTAAATTATAGGTTTCATTTTAAAAGTATGAGGGTTTATGTAAAGCTCTTGACTTGGATGATAAATCTATCTGTATGAAAAGACAAGGATCATAAATTTTTGCGTCTTACGGTCAGCTTGTGAACCATTTGTTAAAATGCAATGAGATCTTTGCCCAGTGTTTTCTCCAAAAATGTTCTCCCGAGATGATGCATTTCATAACTCCCTGGTTCTCCTGGTTAAAGATCAAAGATCCTAAAGCATGACAAACTTCAGCTGTCTGAACTCTGGCTTTTGAGCACTATATTAACACTGCTGCCAGGAAGAGCTTTGTTAAAATGGTAAAATATTAAGGTGTTGTTGTAATTGTTGCATTTTTGCTAAATGACATAATGATTCAAAATAAGGCTGCAGTCAGTGATGGCTTTATTTCGCAAAAATCTAAAGAAAAATAGTAATAAATATATATTTATTACAAAAGTTAATTAATAAATAATTACTGACCCAAACAAATTATAGATAAACAAAATAAAAATGTAACAAATTTTAACAAGTTTTTCTCCAGCTTTTACATAATTTAAAAAGGTAAAAAAATAATTACAAAATATTATCAGATTTCCATAAGTGTCACGCCCCCAGAAGTTTTATTGGACTCTGTTTATGTTTCAGTTCATGTCCATGTGCTCTGTGTTTATTTTCATTTGTTCTCCCCATGTGCTCTTGTCATGTTTAACCCCGCCCAAGTCCTTGTGTAATTGTCTCCCCAGGTGTTGTCAGTTTTCTTGTAATTAGTTTGTGTATTTATCCTGGTTCATTTCAGTCTGTGTCATCTTGCATTATAGTCTCTATGGCTGCGTCCGAAATCGCATACTGCTTAAGTAGGTACTACATTTAAAACCGAACGTACTAGTCGACCGTTAAAACAGTAGGTACTATATAGTATGAATATGGGTAGTATGAATGGAACTTGGACCTACTACATCCGCCATATGGATATTGTCACGTGTCATGCGTCGTCGCAACAGCGCGACAATTTAAACTTTTAATGAGTCATCCGTTTATTTGGATTGTGTTAAACAAGTGTAATTTAATCACAACAAACACCGTTTCCTTCTTGAGGTGCTTACACTTAAAATGAGCCACGTCTCCACTTTCCGCAATTTTTTTAATATGACGCCTCCTCTCCCGGAGCCTTATGGGATAAAAAAATGTCCATGGTATGCTTACTACAGAATTCGGCCGGAAGTAGTAGGTCATCCGGGTACTTCTCGCCTACTGAATTTCGAATGCTATGAATTCGGACATACTACATGCCTCGCATGCTGTTTTTCGCATACTATATAGTATGGAAGTAAGCGATTTCGGACGCAGCGTATGTCTCTGCACATGTGAGTTTACTGCTGGCTTGTCAGCCTTTTTTTGCTCAGGAGTGTTGTAATTAAATATTATTGCATTTGAAATCTATCGTTTTTCCTGTTCACTGCCCCACTGAGAGGCACGACACACGCGCTCACAGCGAGCCGTACATGACAATAAGAGTGTCACTAAATTAATTTCTCTGTATAGACTTAAATCTGTGGCATGTAGAGTCTTAGAGAAATTCATTAAAATATAATGTTCACATATGTGGATGCAGGTCTTAGGAGGTTAATAAAAAAACAAAACAAAACAAAAAACATGAGCAGGCCAGTAAAGTGTTATGTAAGCAGACGGACTCAGAGATAACTCAAACAAAAGGGAATTATTAACACAGGTTCTTCACAAATGGCGGAATTCAAAAAGGTAAACAAAATTGCACAGTCCAATGTCAAGGGGAAGAAGGTTAAACTAAAAAGTCTCTTTTCTTCAGAAAAACAGGGAAATGTTGGAGCACCCCACTGGCGAATTCACACACACACACACACGCACACACACACCACTTGACGATACAGGAGGGAAGACGAGTGGAGCACTGGAATCTTGGGAGGCACACGAAGGATCAGGAGGAACTCTGGAGGAGAACAGGTGAGAACAAGGGTAAGTAACTTTGTAGCTGAAAGGTTAGGAGAGAGTCCATGCACGTTAAACGAGCTCGGACAGTGACTGAGGGCGTGAGAGGTGCTTAAATGTGTTGTGGTTGAGTGCTATCAGGTGTGTAAACAGGTGATGCAGGTTAGTATTCGGGAGATTGTGATCGGAGAGTGGGCGTGTCAGTGGAACCTGGTTCGGATGTGACATAAAGGAGTTTACATGCTATATATATATATGGAATAATAGGCATTAAACAAGTTTACCTAAACTGACCCTTAGCTGATAAAAGAACACTGTTTAAGGCGTTCACGTGGCCTTTAATGCTATTGGGTCATTTGGCATATTAGGCATAAGATCGTGCAAGTAAACGCATTCTATGTCTGTGTTTCCCAACCCTGTTCCTGGAGGCTCCCCAACAGCACATGTTGTGTATGTCATTTTTTAATCAAACACACCTGATTTAACTTATTAGCCTGTTAGTAAAGAACTCCAAGATCTTAAAAGGGTGTTTCTGATAAGGGAGACATCCAAAATGTGTAGTGTTGGGGGGCCTCCAGAAACAAGGTTGGGAAAGACTGGACTAAATGACGTATTGATCCAGAAATCCAGCCTGTAGCAGAGAATTTTTAAGTTCAGCGCTCGTAATTTATTGAAAACATGATGATTAGAAATAAACTGCATACAATAATTCCAATAGCATAGTTAATGAGAATATATCAGCATTTGAGTTCTTATTACACAGTGATATAACGTAGCAATTGGTTTTGTTGAAAGTGCTCAAATTAACATTGAATTTGTACAAATGATAAAATGTCATACTATTACTAACTAAAATGACAGCCAGATTGAAACACTCACTATTAAAATGAAAACTGTATAATGAAAATGAAAATGAAAGTATAACAAAACACTGGGGACAAAATTGGCGGTGGTGGTGGCAGTGTATATGACATATATCTCGTTGATAGATCCCTTGCATGCAGTCTGCTAGCAATCATATCATTTACTACATACTGATAGGTCTCAGCTTACTGAGACTGAGATTGCTTGCTTTTTAAATAATCTGGTTCGGTGTTCGCCGTAAGATGGTGCTGCTGTACACTATAAAAGATCATTTGAAACCCTCCACTTCCTCAAGCGCCACCTGTCTAGATTTGCTAGCTAGGGTTTTTTTATGGTGACCGAGAGAGCTCAACACGCTGCAAACTTCAGAAAACCCATGCACACAGAAACAAACACATGCAAACAGGAAAAAACACATGTAAATAGAAAAAAACGACAACACATTAATGGCGCTTTTCCAATACATAGTACCAGCTCGTCTCGGCTCCTCTCGGCTCGCCTCGCCTCGACTCGGCTCGACTCGGCTCGACTCGGCTCTGTTTGGTTTTCCACTGTGTAAAAGTTGTACCTGGTTGTCATAGCGATGCTGCA